>PVIU01006702.1:0-99104 GCA_004026605.1 Ondatra zibethicus
AGAACCCACAAACAATGACACCAGGACCTATCTCTTCTGCATGTATTAACTTTTTGAGAACCGAGTCTTTTTGAATGCACTCCTTCCTAGGCCAGGAGGGATGGGGGTGGGCCTTGGACTTCCAACAGGGCAGGGCACCATGCCCTCTTTCAAGGAAGAAGGGGGAGGGAGGAGGGGTGGGTGGTAGTGGGAGGGGACCAGGAGAAGGGGAAGAAAGGAAAAAATTTTTTTTTATCTTTAATTATGTTCTTGAATGGAAAAAATAAAACAAAACAATGTATGGAAAAAATAAATAAATAAAAAAAGTAAATTAAACAGTGGTTAAGAAAGATATCTCAGTGTCAATTTCTGACTTTCATAAGGTTTCTCTGTCTGTCTCTCTCTCCCTCTTTCTCTCCAGTGCATGTATACATGAACATGTACACATGCACATGTGTGCACATGCACCACACACATACACATACACACACACACACACACACACACATGCACACAGCACAAGCAAAATTATAAAGAATGAAAGCATTGAAAAAGTAATGAGGGAACAATTCTTACCATGTAGTGAGTATTCAAAATATGATCAAATCAAGCATAAAATTCTTATAAAACTTCAAAAGAAATGCAGGTGGAGATGAGTGCATAGGAAAGGATGGGTTGAAAGTATTGTGAGAAGCGACTGCTAAATTAATTTTAAAGAAGGCAACAGACATGGAATCCTCATTTGACAAAGAATACAGCATAGATAAGGTCATAGTGACAACACCAACATGCCAGCAGTCATGAGCAAGGGGTGATAAATCTACTAGTAGAGAGAATGAGGTGAACTTTAATCCAAGGGTGAGGTATTATCTCAATTATATTCCCTATGAAATGTTTCCACATATAAGTCATCGTTTTGGTCTCAACTTCATTATACAGATATCTGCTGTATCATTTATTCACCAAACACCTGAACGAAGCTGCTCACAGGAGAAAAGGATTACTTGGGCTCTTAGATTCAGAGTCTGCTCTATTATGGTAGGGAGAGAATGGAACAGGAACGGAATGGATCAGTCCCTAGTGGCAGAAGCTTGTGGCATATCTTGGTCGCACTGTGGAGGATAGAGAAGCCGAGATAGGACTGGAAACTGGGCTAGGTGCCAACTCTCAAAGCCTGCCCCAGTGACCAAGTCTTCCCATCCTAAAGCCCCTATATCTGTTCAATCAGCACCACCATCTTGGGACCAAGTGTCAAACATACAGGGTGAAGGGGGCATTTGGCATCCCAAATCTAACACCTTCTCATGAATTCTCCAGTCTGCTATCTCCCTGGCGTGGCAGTCAGACAACAAACTACTTACTTTACATGTGTACACAATAATTGATTTATGAGAACTTAGTTACGTATAAACATAAATCCTTGCTTCTCCACACAGAGTATATTAGCACTCTGGCTCTCTCCCATCTCAGTACATAGCACCATTGCATTCCTATCCCCTTGGTCTGCCACACTTGAAATCACTCTTTGGTTCATGCCCAAAATCCGAATAATAACTCTCACTGAAATCACCCTTGTACCCACAGATTTTTTTTCATTTATCCCCAACACTACCTCAGTTAAGGTCAAACCCATACACACCATAGTAGTTTCTTAAAGAGTCATCAAGATTTCACTGCTATCCATAGTGCAACCAGCAGCCCGAGGAAATCTTTTAAAAAATGAGACCTAATGAGACTCTCTGGAGCTCCTGAAATCACATGTGAACAAAGTTAAAATTCTCACCATAGCCTACAGAATCACAAAGCTGACCTTGTCACCCTCTTACCTCAACTCTGCTGTGAGTCCCCAGTCTCCAGCCACAAAGGCTTCCATTGGATCCCTGAAGGACACCTGGTGACACTGTCCACACTATGGGCCTTTCACTTGCTATCCCTTCTATTTGGTTCACTCTTTTCACAGCTAGAGATAGAGATATATATATCTATATAGATACAGATGTAAATATATATAGAGAGATAGAGATATAATTCCTTCAGGTCTCTTACATAAATAGTACCCTGCACTGTTCTCTGCCCATTACCAAGTTTTATTTTCCCTTTCTGTCCTCACTGCTATAAAACTTAGTCCTTCACTAAATGTCTGCATTCCATCACAGCATATCTCTTCCCACTGTAAGCTAACTCTATGTTGCATGCTACCCATCTTATTTATTGCTATGCTCTAAGCACTAGCTCTTGGAAAATAATGATTACTCTCCAGATATTTGCAGATGACAAATATAATTAAGTTAGCATAGAATTAGTTATTACATTTATTCGATAATGCTTGATACTTATGATTTATTTATACTATGGTCATTTCAAGAAGCAGACATGGCTCTGAGGCTTTTGAGCAACAGAATCAAATTATCTACCTGGCTGACTCAGAGGTCTCTGTTCTAGAAAAGACGCGTTGCCTGTCCACTACAATGCACCTTCCTAAGAAACCCCATTCTCTACAGTCACACAAGCAGGCCCAGAGCAAGTTTCTGTTCCTATGAACCTGCATACCTGACTTAAGCTTAGTGGGAGCCCCCAGAGCATCAGCCTACAGACCACAAGATTAGACAAGATGACCAGAACTAATCTTAGGAATTCGTTGGCAATTTGAAAAGAGAAAACCATTTGATGAAGGTCATCAGTTAGGTTACACTTGCAAGAAGGGAAAGCTAGTATTTGTGAGTGAAAGACAATTTCCATTAATATGTTCCGAGGGCCTACTCCAAACTCATGGTTACACATGTGGCCTGATAAAACTCAATGACTCAAAAGCAAAACAAAACAAAAAAGACTTGATTGTGAGAAAGGAATTTTTAGAAGGTGGCTTGAAGGGGTGGGTATAATCATAAACATATACATGCATAACTAATCAAATACTAAATTTATTATGTTATTAAAATATGCTGATTCTTTTCTCTAATGCTAGCTAAGTGGGTGGAGGAAGAAGAGATCTTTTAAGTATAAATAATCGGGATCTAAAGAGATGGCTCAGCTATTAAAAGTACTTGCTGCTGTTGCAGAGGACCCTGTGTGGTTTCTAGCACCCACACCAGGAGTTCACATCCACCTGTAACTCCAGCCCCAGGAATGCCTGCCCTCTCTGACCTGTAAAGGTACTCACACTCATACAGATACCAACGTTCAGGAACATATCCATAATTAAAAATAAAATAAACATAAATGATCATTGTTTTGATAAATCAATAGTGATATTTCTAAAAGTAAAAGCATTAGTAAAATGTTGACTCTATATAGGTCTCTTTAAATAAGTAATCCACAGAAAATTGGTGATGAAAGCTGTTCTGTTAGATTTTAGACATTTGTGTTATAGAGGTTATAACTAATCTATGATTTATGATTTTTTTTCTTTCAGCTAGCTTTTATTATACACCAACAACTTGAGAAGCAACACCCTCCCACGCATACGAACACGTGCATTTACTTGAACTTCGAAGCACATAATAGCTCCTCTCTGAATCTTGCCAGGAACAACTTTAGCTTCTGCTTCTAAAACCATATATTTTGTACTAAAATAAAATAAAAACCCAAACCAAGCAGCAATACTAAGAGAATTAGTATCAGACATCAGTTCACACTTAGCTAATAACCGTATTTGCCCTTCTTGCAATTAGCTGTTTGTGTTTATCTAGTTTCCCTTGACTAAAACTTACAACTCTCCCTTTATTACAAAATCAACACTACACTCTGTGTTCTGCCAATGGTGGTAATTATTATTTATAATTTTGATCGAAATTCTTCTAAACACATAATCAGTCACGCAAATTCACTTAACCATATAGGCAATGAGTTTGCTTTTAAAAAAATAAAACAACAAACATTTAAAGAGTGATGAAGAAAGTGATTTGGAATTATCTGAGATTTTTGATTTGATTTATTAAGTCACTTTTGCTTATATATATGTCATACTATAGATGTTAATATGCAAATGACCATATCCACTTAGAATCTAAATATACTTTTCCTTTTGAATAAATTTGTTCAAGTTACCAGTGTCCTTGAACTTTTATTCTAGTACACTTGGATTCATCATTGAAGACTTGACCTTTCAATTTTGCGTTTCCAGTGAATACATACCAGCTTAGATATCAACACTATGTGACTCAATGATCCAAGGTCATGCAAAGAGACACCAAGTCAGGAAAGTCTGAAAATCTTATCAGAGTACGTCAGGAAGGTGAGTAAAGGTGAGCTTACGTAAGAAGAGGCAGACGCCTACAAATAATAGATCTTCCAATTGAGGTCTAGATGAGATAAAGAATGCACTCTATTCAGCACTTTTTGCTTAGCAGTCTGCTGTAATCATTCCATCCCTTTATATGCAAGAGATACACAACCTTCCACCTAGCTGATCCACAAAAGTCATCATGTGGGCTGCGTAAAGGACTTGAGGTTGGATTACCCTATGAACAAAAGAGAAAGCAGAGACCTGGCAGCTGTTCCTGACTCTCCCATTGTAACCCCATCCACGTGTCTTTATCTTGCTGTGAGATGGTTAATCTCCACTGGTAATTTGACTGGATTTAGAATCACCTAGGAGATTAAATCACTACACTTGGTGATGTCTGCACAGGGTTCCAGAGAATTAACCAATTAGAAAAGATTTACAGCCAGCCAGTGGTGGTGTATGCCTTCAATCCCAGTACTTGGCAGCAAAGGCAGGCAGATCTCTGTGAGTTAGAAACCATCTACAGAGTTAGATGCAGGACAGCCAGGGCTACACAAGGAAACCATGTCTTTAAAAGCAAACAACAACAGGAAAAAAAAGCAAAAAAGAAAAGAAAAGATTTACTCAAGGCACCATCACATGGCTGGATCCTCAGAATAATAATGGTGGGGGATAAAGCGGAGCAGAGCCTTGCCCCTGCTCTCTATTTCCTGGCTGGCCATGGCATAATAGCTTTACATAGATAGCTCTGCATTGTCTCCCTCACCTCACCTTGGTATACTGGCACCTCTGTAACTCTGAGTTAAAAGAAATCTTTCTCCTGTGTTTCTATCAGGTGCTTGGTGACAGCAATGCAAAGTACCTCCTACCCTTACACACCCTGTTGGTACATATAATACCTTCTAGATTTTTGCTGCACCAAAGATATGTGCCAACATTTTATTGTGTGACCAGCCCAAGTTAGTGGGAAGGCAACATTCCACTTGGCTCCAGACAGACATACTTTTGTTCTTAGATTATTTTTTTTAACTGCTCTGCCTGTTGAAGGGGAAGTTGGATGAAATTTTATTTATTTTAAGTTGTCTTTTTATTTTCTTGAGAATGACAAAAGAGAAAATGTTTCTAAGAATAATCTTTTTCAGAGGCTGGTTTCTACCAGATGAAGCTTTTTCATATTTTCAAATAATTCCTATGTAAAATGAGTTATTTCTCTTTGAAATCCAGCCACTATATATACTTACTGACCACCACTCATTTCAGCATTTATCTATTCACTAGACTATTCTGGTAATAAAAATTACCCTTTAAAAAAGCCCACTATTCCACCAAAGCCCAGTTATAAGAATTAATTAATTATTGCTACTGTTGTGAGAATCATTTTCCCCTTCTCTAAGTGGAGATGAAGCTTGAAGTTTATAGATGCTCTATAGACTACAAGGAGGCACCAACAGCAGGCAGTTAAATATTCAGCAGGCCACTCCCATATTCTAGGAAAAACTAATCTGATGACATCTTAAATTGTAGAATAAGGGGAGGTTAGAAGGCAATTAAATTCAGGTAACATTCTGAAGAGAAACTGAAAGGCTTATAAGTAAGCCTCTTCCAAAGTATAGGAACAAGGCTAGTTTAATGTCTAAATATCTGGGTAAACAAAGATATTGTTCTCCAAGATAGTAAACACCATGGAAAATATTAAGAAGAATGAAAAATGAGAGACAAACATGGGTTTACTTTTGGATGTACATGTTACATTCCAAACACATTAGCTATCTTCATAAACAGAATCCTAATGGAATCAGGGTCTGGGGTGGAGATTGAGATAAAGAATAATAATGAGCTGGGAGGAGAAGACGGGGCAAGGGAAGACAGAAACACCAAAGCTTCTCCAGGTGGCCAAGTGGCCTTATTTATTTTCATTGCACTGTCCATAATGAGCTAACCACAGGTTTGACTTAGGAATATTGAAAAGTGACACATATTTCACTCCTAGATTTCTAGTTAGATTCAAACAGAAGAGATTGGGGCTGCTGGCACAATTCTTGTCTTGCCTAAGCAGATTTTGCTGCAACTATAACTTGTATAAATACTTCCTCTATGCTGTTTCATTTTCAGTTGGATCAATACCATGCCCCAGCTGAAGAATGATTCTATGGAAATTAAATTAGAAAGTTCTGAGGCTTGCCATGAATTTCTGACCCACATGATCTATGAGCGGCAATCTCCCAAGTGATGACTAACTGGACTCTGAATGCCCTTATATAGTACAGAAAGCTGAGGAAGGTCCCAGAAAGTCTACAGGATATTTCACAAAGCCAAGTGCACCCAACCTTCCAAACAGGCTGTGAAAACGTTTCTGATGGGCATGGGCAAAGTGCTGATCAATAGCAAATAAGTGCTACAACTAGAATTACCAAAAAAAATTATTAGAATCTTCTTATAGTGCTATAAAAGAAAACTCACACTAAGCCACAACTAACCCAACCTAACAAGTATAGAAATCTACATTAGGCTACAACCCAGGCTGGGGACAAAAAGGCAACAAAAGACATAAGAAGATAAACTCTGCCAAGTAGAGTCCACTAAGAACAATATGTTGACTGTTGAGTGCTGAGCAAACTCTGAGGTTATCAACCCTCAGTGAGCAAAACACTTGCTCACTTGCTTACTGCCCACTAATTAATTTCATATTACCATAGACAGCTAGCTATAGTGTGGATCTTCTGCTGCTTAGATGCTGTCCAGGGTCCTAAGGATGGAACAATCCCCATGAAATACATACATGCTTGCAGTTTTATTACTTACTATTTCCATTGGTATATATTCATTGTACCTAGTACTGGGTTTCATGTTGAAACTCTCCTCCATGACTATCATGTCTTTTGACCCTGCTTATCCCTGCCTATTCTTTCCTTTCCTCTCTTGCCATACTCTCCATTTCCATATATGATACGCACATACACACACACACACATACGGTTACATATTTATGAAGAATTCTAGGACCCATAAATGAGAGAAAACGTGCAATAGCTTGTCTTCCTATTTATGACTTATTTAACTTAAAATGATCTCAAGCTTTTTCCCCCACAAATGACATAATTTTATTCTTCTTTATGAATAAATGAAACTCTATTGTGTCTATATACCACAATTGTGTATATATATATATAGTGTGTGTATGTCTTTGTTGGTAGACTCATGGATTGGCTTATAAGTTCACTCTTATGAAAACTGTTGTTGGAAAATATGCCTGTGTAGGTATCACTGCAGTATGCTGCTTTGGCGTTTGTTAGGTGTACACCTAAAAGTGCTACAGCTGAATCATATCGTAGCTTTAGTTTTAGTTTTAGTTGTTGTCTTTTAGAACCATCCATACTGATTTCCATAGTGGTTGGGCCAATTTTCAGCCCTGCTAGAGGTGTCTGAGTTGGAACTCTAATGGTAATGAGAAGAGACAAGCAATATACAGAACAAGTAGAAGCATCACATAATACGTTAGAGGAATTAGTGCTGTGGAGAAATCAGAGCAGGCAAGGCTGAAATGATGAGGCTGGGTTAAAGAGGAATCGCATTCGGGAATATAGAAGTAGCAGGTCTTGCTGAATAAAAGATGTTTAATCAAAGACAAAGCAGGAGATGTAGCAAGTAGAGTGTTCCAACAGAGATTCTCTTGTTCTTGTTATTTTCTTCTCTTGTTATTTTCAGGTAATTTTCTTTATTTAGGTGAATTTTGCTGAATACATATTGGTGGCAAACATTATCATCATATTTCTATGATATAGAATGAAAGCAGACCATTCTGAGGTCATATAAAAAAGTCTGTGGTTATCAAGTAGACACTGTTGATGCTGGCATAGGCTGTGGATGTTTAAATTGGATTGGGTTTAGAAAGTCCTAGATTAGGGGGAGGAGCATCTGAGGTTGTTCACAAACTTGTGAGGCAATGTTGGATAGAGACACTGTTGAAATGTCATGGGGGCTGGGAAATAGGTAATGTGGCAACCCAAATACCTGTGGAAGTGACAGCTAACCTACTTCTCAGGAATGTGCGAGCCTTGAGGCAAAGTTCTTAACAGGAGCAGCTGAGCAGACAGAGACAACAATCGAGCTCCAGCTGCTTCCTCAGAATCTCTCTTCAGGAATTTTGATCTAGGGTATCTTTGCAGGTAACTAAACTTAAGGGTTTATTTATAGACTCCAGATCCATAAAGTTGTTGTAAAGGTGAAAGAAAATATAGAGTCCATAGTATTTGAGAAGACCCTTCTTTGTCTCTCTTGGCATTCATCTTTTAGTTCTAATTCCTTTCAAAACCTGAAACATAGCCCACCTTACACAAGTTTGGGAGAGGACTATATTTTTTCAATGGTACTGTTCTGTGTATTACAATGCCCCCTTCTTCTATTTTAAGGCATTTAGACTTTTTGCTTAACTTACAAATGAAAAGACATAAACATAAAAAAGAAAGATTCAAGTCCACCACGAACATACTTTTTTCTGCATTACTAGCGATTGATTAAAAGAGAAATTAAGAAAAACCAACATGATCTTCGTTGCCTAATGGAAGGAAGAAAGATATTCAGAACATTCTATAATAGAGTTCAGCCTGCATGGTCAAATTCATACTCAAAGTATTTTACAATAGGGAAAATCCAAACTGATTTCTAGATGTCTGAAAGTTGACATCTAGATTTTTTTTGTGATGATCATATATTATCTCTCCCTTGCTCTAATGGGTTAGATAACTAATTTATAAACAGAAAAGTTTTAATTTAGCTCAGTTTTAGGGACTTCCATCCATGCCAAGAAGACCCATGGCTTTTGCTTATGTTGCCTTATAAGCAGGAGCTGAAAATGAAGAAAAAAGGTCCACGGCCCAAAACACCTTCAAAGGTACATCCTCAAGTATCTAAGGAGATAGCACTACATCTCACCTTATAAAATTTCCATCACCTGAGAAAAATGCCACCTGGGGACCAAGATTTTCATATTTGTCTTTGGAGACCATCCCAAGTCCAAACTACAGTGATCTGCCCTGGCCTTAAAGGTCATCTTACAGTTTAATTCATCACCAATATTCTCCAAAGACTAAACTCTCCTAGCACCACTTGAAATTTAAAACTCAAAGTCTTAGTCAAAACCAAAGGCAAATCCATCATAAATTCTTACAGTTTTAAGCCAAAAAGAACTGTACATACTTCTCAGATAGGACAGTCAGGGGGAGGACATTCCCAGTTCAAAAGTATGATATCGGGGCTAAAGAAATGCTCTGCTCACTGATTAAGTGTACTGTCTGCTCTTGCAGAGGACCTGAGTTTGGTTCCCAGTTCCCTCATAGTAACCACTCATAACTGTCTCTAACTCCATACACACACACACAGACACACACACACACACATATGTTTTCCTCATTGCCATGTCCAAAATAATATCTGACAGGCAGTAATTTAAGAAATTTAAGGGCCAGGAGAGAGGCACTTTTTGTATAAGTACTTTCTTTACATGTATGAAGACCTGAGCTTGGATTCCTAGCCAAATTATATTCTGTGGCTGTAATCACAACACCAGATGAGTAAAAATAGGTAGAACCTTGGAACATTGGCTAGCCAAGTTCAGCGAAATCAATGAGCCCAGGTTCAGTGAGAGTCTCTGTCCCAAAACGTAAGATGGAGAATGATTGAGGAAGACTCCTGACATTAAACTCTGATGTTCAGAAGCAGGCACATGAAGATACATGTAATAAGCACAGGTACATAGACTCACACAAACATGTACATATGCTACACATGAAGGAATAAAGAAGAAAGGGAGGAAAGGAAAGGAAAAAGGAAAAAAAGAAAACAGGAAAAAGGAAAGGAAAGGAAAAAAGTGTTATGATTCCAGCCATACAGTATAGCTGGCACTTCCCATGCTCCAGGGCCGTGCATGTGTTAACAAGCCCTCAGGCAAAATACCTAGCCACACTGGGACCTTCAAAGGCCTTGCATGACTTACGTGCGGCATGTTTGCATCACCTACGTAAGCCATTGTGCACATGCATGAGCTCCATCATCTGTGTATGACGTAGCTATGTCAGCCCCCTGTGCTCATGAGCTATGCAGCCTTCAAAAGTTGGACATGCCATCTTCAGCCCTCTTTCTGCACACCAACTTCATCGAGCCTCTAATAAACTCCTAAGAAGGTTTGTTGCGTGTCTCGTGCTTCCTTCTCACTCCTGCCAAGTAATTTCAATAAGGAACTTCAATAGGGAAGGGCTTATTTAGACTTACAGCTCTGCAGGGTACAGTCCATCACAGGAGAGGAGGCATGGTGGCAGGAGCCATTTGATCATGTTGCATCCACTATAAGGAAGCAGAAAGAGAACAGGAAGTGGGGCCAGTCTATAAAACCTCCAGGTCTCCTGCTCCCCTTTCACCACTCCCCCCTGCAGTAGTCAAATTCTTCCAGTAAGGATACACCTTTTAAAGACTCTCCAACCTTCCCAAACAGTTCTGCCCCCAGCAGGGCAGTCAAAGTGTTCAAACATATGAACCTGTTGGAACATTTCACATCAAGACCACAAAAATCTCCAAGCTTATGATGCTGTGATTTGGTACCAACATTCAAATTTCAAACCAGAGCATCACACATTTAAAGAAGGAAACAGTCCCCAAATGCATCCTTGTTGAAGCCCGCAAGACTATACAGTAAATGTACAGCTGACAGATAGGCAAATCCACAGAAAGTGTATACATACATGTCCACATGGAATAACCCATTGTGCAGAGGTTCAGCAACATTTGTCTTTTGGAAAAGTCACTGCCTTATCTGTAAAAACCTTGTGAGGCCATGATCCTCCCTTCAAAATTTATTCTCCAAAACACCTCAGCAATGTAACCTCTCCTGCACAGCAAGGGAATGACCTTGCGCCATTCCCCCATACCATGAGGCCTTAGAGTAACAACACTCGCTCTTTGTTCTAACAGTCAAATTTACATAGAGTCAGTCCCACAGAATTAGCTGCTAGCAGACCACATAGAAATTTCTATAGAAGACAGGCACTAAGCAGAAGGCAGTGTGCCCCACCTTTGCTAACAAACAAATCTAGGTATCTCCACACAAAAGGGATTAGATGAGGAGAATGGGTGAATACAGGGGTTCAGGGATGTTTAGTACCTTTATCTAATGGTTTGGAATGTCAGATACTTCCCCTTGGATGCTGGCTTTTTCCTGGGTTCTGTCACCTGTTCTGAGTACAGCTTTGTCAGATTCTACCCGTCCTTTTTGTGATTTTGATATGCATATTACCATTGTCTTTGCCTATGAAATTTTTCAACTATGTCTGTAAAATCGAGAAACCTCATGGAGATAACCCCCTACTCTCCTTCTTTCTTCTTCTTATTTTCCCCTTCTTCTTCTTACCCTTGCCCAAAAATTAAAGAACTTGCAGAAGTAACATGCTTGAGATAATTTTTTTACCCTCAGATCTTCGCTTGCCATAGATATACTATACTGAGCCCTGAGAGGGTACTGAGGCTGGTACTCAAGGCTCCAGATACACCCTTAATTAGCAAAATCAAAACTAGGATTTGCTGCTTCTTAAGCTATTTAAACTCAACTCGATGCTGCATTAGTACCATACAGGCAACACAATCTAAAGCAACCCTCCTATTTCATAGAGCATTTACCCTGAGATATGGTGAGAATGATATTGTCCTAGGCTTCACTCCCACACGCTTTGATCCAGTAAATCAGAGGCAAGGGCAATATCTAAGTGTTTAGTGAAACATTCCAAGTGACTCTAATACAGGGGATCCCTTGAGAGCTATGTTATGGAGGGAATTATCTTAGTGAGAAGCAAGGGGTAACAGAATAATCACTGATCTGGGTTTTAAAAGTCACAGCATTTCCAGATTGTTTATTCAGATAAGAACTGTGAGTGCTGTCCACCCCATTTGGTTATATGGCAGTTTGCAACAGCCTTCAACACAGAATAACAGCCTTTATGCATCACTGCTTGTGTTCCCCAGCCATAAGAATGAACACATGCTGCCCCCGTGGGGAGTACCCTGAATATCAGTCTAACTACACAGCTGTGACTGTGTAGTTAGACTGTGGTAAGGAATTAGATGTGTGGTAAGGAATTAGATGGTGAAATCATTTTTTTTTTCAGATAGGAGAATTTAAGAAAACAGCTTTGATTGATATGAGCTTGGCTTCCTTTCTTGGGTTCCTATTCTTTCTTCAGTCCAAGAGTGCACAAAACTCTAACATTTCCTGGTATTATTCTCATTTTCAGCTTAAAACTTAACTACCTTCAGGTAAATATGTGTCACATCAGAGTACTGTTTCCATTCCTGTCTGTAGCACTGCACTTCCTTTCTGTCCGAAGGTCTTTGCCTCCTGCTCTCTTTCCTCCTCCCATAGTCAGCGTTGAATCTTTTCCACTATGGCTAAAGGTAAAGAGGGATATCTGAGCTTTTGTGATGGTGCAGTTGTAAGGAGTGATGCTGCGGATCTTGAGACAATCTCTTTGTCTCCTGCAGCTATTGTCTCTTGTGCAAGTAAGGTGTGGTTGGGTCCCAGAGCCTAAACAGCATCAAAAGCTGAGTCTGTGTGTGGCTGTGCCCAGCCAAGTGTAGGGTAGCAAAGCTGTAGGTATCAAAATCCATTATGGAGACATTTCCCAATAGCCCCTAGTGGCAGAGCCCCTTTCCTGCAATGGACTGTGTGACCTATGGAAGCAAGGAAGATACATCTCAGCTTGCTCTAAATTGCCTTTATTGTGTTTAGGTATATTCCTTGTATCCCTGATCTCTCCAAGACCTTTATCATATCATCCTAGGTTTCACTCTCACGTGCTTTGATCCAGTAACTCAGAGGCAAGGGCATTATCTAAGTGTTTAATAAAACATTTCAAGTGATTCTGATACGGGGGGTGGGGTCTCTGAGTTTATGTCTTGAGAGCTATGATATGGAGGGAATTATCTTAGTGGGCAGCAAGGGGTAACAGAATAATCACTGATCTGGGTGTCTGATTTTGTTGAAGGCTTTTTCAGCATCTAATGAGATGATTATGTGTGATTTTTTTTCAGTTCGTTTATATGATGAATTACATTGACAGATTTTTGAATGTTGAACCATCTTTGAAAGGAGTGAGACCAGGATTTATCCCTGGTTCATGAGCTGTCCTTTCGGAGCTCATTCCCTACGGTGGGATGCCTTGCTCAGCCTTGATGCAGGCAGGAGGGGCTTAGTCCTGCCTCAACTTAATGTGTAGGACATTGTTGACTTTCCATTGGAGGCCTTATCTTTTCTGAGGAGTAGATGGGGGTGGAGGAGAGGTGGGTGAGGAGTAAGAGGAGGGGAGGGAGGGAGAACTGTGGCTGGTATGTAAAATGAAAAACAGTTTTCCTTGGGCCCACTGAAGTCCTGTGCATCTCTTCCAGGCCAACCTCAACTCTGGAAATAGTCCTTATCTCTCCCATGACATTTTATCCTGCTTCAAACCTCCTGCTATCTGCATTTCCCTACAACTCCATTTCTCTCTATTGTTGCTGGCACCATTCCACCAGCCTTTCCCAGCTCAACTACTAAGAGCTCCTCTCTGGTAGCTGCTACACACAGTGCTTCGAGAGATCACCCCAGCACCCTCACTTGGCTCAATGTCCCTTGTGAACTCTGCCCATGTGTCTATAGTTGTAATTAGTACATGTTCGAAGTTTGCTCATGTAAGTTACCCATTAAACTACAAACACTTTGATAATCTAAGCAGGGTGTTTGAGGTTGTCTTTTATTGTCATATCAAACAGTGAAATGACACATCAAAGAATAACCATGTACTACATATAAATTAAAGATTCTCAACTGCTGACAGTAAAAAGATGGTCAGAACGCAGTCCTTAAAGCCATGGAGTATCTTCCCTACCTAAATAGACCTAAAAGTGAATAGAAATTTGAAAAGCAATGTAAATTATAGCATGTGCTCACTCAGACTGGTGAAGAGAAGACCAGACTGACAAAGGATCATGGAAGGATTTGTGTGACCACAATGTATTCTGTGTTTATACAAGAGAAAGTAGCATAGCAACACACCTTTGAATGATAAGGAAAGTGGATAAGAATCTTGATCATTTTTAGTGCTGGCTACATCTAAAAACTTGTTCTGGAGGCAGATACAATATACATAGTCCCTATTTAATCATCAAAATATTTAAGTATTAATAGAACAACAACAAAAAAAACCCTTCGTCCAGAAATTTCAGCAAGAAAGCTTAGACGCCAACATAGCAAGACCAGCTGAGCAAAATTAAGGCAAACAAATGTCTCTTCATGGATCCATCAAAGAAATAAGATCATAAGACAAACCATCATTCAGAAAACTGAAGAAAAACGTGACTACAAAGAGTCTCAGCTACCTTTTAGAATACATTTGATCAGAACTTCCAAGGGGCAGTTGGCATCAGGAAGACGTGAACTATAGCTGATGGGTGGCATCCTGGTGAGCCACTGTGAACAGCTGAGCTCTAAGAGTGAGGCTCCAGTCATGGTTCTACACTATAAAGAGAATCAGCTCCAGCAGCTCAAACAGGTTCTCACAGTGAATACTGGAGAAAATACCCCTCCCCCTCCAGCAGGTGGAGGGAGAAGGATATATTGGGTGACACACCAGACAGAACACAGTGTTCTTAACCACGTTTGCCCTCCGGAAAAACAAGTACCCAGAGTCTCCTCAGCTGCAGTTTATCAACGTTTGCCTGGCCTGGGAGAAAGGGATTAGCCAACTCCTGCCAGCTACAGGCTTCCTTGTGGAGAAGAGAAAGACTTACCTCAAACTTCTCTCTGTCACTCTGACCCACTCAAGAGAAAAAAACAAACCTGCAAGTGACAGTCCCAGTCCAGGAACACGGTGCAGTAGAAGCAGAGATTGTAGTAGTCAGAGCTTTCTAAGTAACAGAACTATACTGTGAAGAAAGTAGTTTATTAGATTGGTTCAGCCAATACTGGGTAGTCCATCAAAGGCCGTCTCACACTGGAGAGGCTGGGAAGCTGATTGCTGCTCAGTCCAGGCCGCTAGATCCCTGGACCTTGCTTGCCAGGCGGTCTAACGTGATTGTCCAGCTTAAGGCCACTGACAAAAACATGCATACATCTGCTCACGCACACACACACACACACACAATTGGGAAGATAATAAAAATGTAAATTAAGAACAGTATATATATATATGTATGTATGTATGTATGTACTGAAGAAATACATTCAAGGGGGTCTCCATGTGCTTGCACACATATGTGCACATACACATACACAAACATTCATTCTTCACACACATGAGCATGCATACACCTGCGTGTGCATGCATGCACACTTGTACACATATACACACTCATACACAATTGGGAAAATAAGAATGTAAATGAAGAACAGAAGCAATAAATAGAAAAAGTAAGAAGTGTATCATATAGTAATGCAAATCTATCCGACTATAACTGTATGTATTCACTTGATCCTTATATATGATAGCATTTTCATACATTCATATACTGAACTTGGATTATCATCACGCCTTAAATGTTCTTATTCTTCTCTCCATTCTCATGATTCTCCTCATCTTAACAATCCCCTCAACTTTTGTTTCCTCTTTTTTCCCACAAATCCATCTATGAAAGCATAAAAGGTTATGAATATAGTCAACAGTATTAATAAATAATACATATGTAACTTTCATTTTTCAATTCCCTTATATTTTTTGTTTGCTAGATATAATACTTATTCCCTCAAATGCATATCCTGAATCTGATACTGAGAGATAAAAACAAATAAACTCACAATAGGGAATATTAGAGGACACCTGTACTCTTCAAAAGTGTTGAGGCTATAAGCGTAACAGAAGGACCAATCATTAATTCCCCGTTCTGTGATCTCTCAAGGCATGTGAGAAGTAAAGGCAATAATCAGATTGTGAATCCTTAGTCAAAAAGAAAAATTCTAGGAGGGGCAATATTGGGGCATCTTTGAGATTTCAGTTGGGGGTTGAGATGCCTCGGTCTGGATGCTGACCTCCAAACCATAATCACAATGCTCTGAGACTGCCCTGAAGGCTGCACACGACACTTCTCAAGCATTGAAACACAAAGCCTGCAGCTCAACTCAGTGATTCAGAAAGAGAGCAAAGCAAACAGAAAATGCTGACTGTTGACAAAAGTGGAGAGGCCAAAGATTTTCTTTTTTTTTTTTTAACTATTCTTACAATACTGTGCAGATCAGAATAAAAACTTTTAAATAGCTCAGACAATTTAAAAAAAATAGATCACAGGTATGAACAAAACTTTTCATTTTAATGTTGAGTAGAGGAAATTAAACAATAAAGAATGTATATTGCAAGAAAGTTTGCATATAAATTCAGAACAAGCGGAACTGATATGTAGTGACAGAAACAATAACAGTGGCTTCTGGTTGCCGTGGGGACTTGCCGGAAAGGAACACAGGGGAAACCTCTAGGAAGTGAAAGGGTCATTGCAGAGAGGCGGTGAGACTAGACCTGCTGCTCTCTGGCTCCACCTTAACCAGGTCAAGCAGTCATCAACAGAGTAGAGCAGCCCTCTCCCACACACAGCAGAGTGTCTGAATACATGGAAGATGTTTTTGATACTTCTTTGCTTACTGGTGTTCTTTAATTAATTTATTAGGCAGTTATAAAAATTTGTTTGGGGAACTATTTTAATAATTTTAACTTATGCTTTGAAAATTCTGTACCTGTATATAATGTATTTTAATTATATTTATGCCCCACTACCCTCTTTTATTCCTATCCAAGTCTCAGTGAACCCCTTTTTCTTCCCAAGTGCCTCTTATTTTTGTGGTGTGTGTGTGTGAGTAGTGTGTGGGTACAACTGAGTTTAAGTGGGCTTATTCCTGTGAGCATTGGTATTGAGTTCATTGGAATATGGGCAACTTAACAGTCAGTGGCTGCGGAAATGAGGAAAACGATTGCCCACCCCTTGCCAGTGTGGGTGCTGGGCACTGAACTCAGGTCTGCAAGAATACAAACTCTTCATGGCTGATCCATTTCTCTAGCACGTGGAGATTTGTTTTGTACACTAGATATCCCAGAGGTTGTTTATTATTGTGGGCTTGTTGCATAAATCATTGAAGAACACTTTTGAATCAAAGTAATAAATCTGTTTTGCAAAGACTTTATAGGAATAGCACTCTCTAGACAAATTCTAATTATTAAATGTTTTTTCACCTTAAATTTTGGGACAGTTTTAACTGATTTGGAGTGAATGTCTATAGCCGCTATATTTTTCATTACAATCAACGACTCATTTTCTCATTCAACAAAGAGAAACTACACTTTAGCCTCCTCCCTCCACCATAAATAGGGCTGAGGAGGATTACCACCATGTTCTCCCCACTTTCTTCTTCAAACATGATTTTGTTGGCAAATCAACAGATCACACTATCTTTGGTGCTGACCCAGCTCCATGGATGAAATTTGGCATTAGATGGGGGAAGGCGATGCAGGTTGCAAAGGTTTCAGCAGTTTTTAATAAAGTATTTTGACATTATGTGAATAGGTTCATTCTTAGATTCTGACACCAAAGATGCTAAAGGTAATTATGAGGCCAATTAGTCAGTGCGTATTTTACACATTGTGATGGTTTGGATGAGAAAAGTCCCCCATAGGCTCATGTATTTGAACAGTTGGTCGCCAGTTGGGGGTGTTGCTTAGGGGGATATGGAGCTTCTACGATAGAGGGTCTTACTGGAGGCAGTACATCCCTGAGTGTGGGGGCTTTACTGTGATTATGACTTTACCCAACTCCTCCTTCACTCCATGCTTCCTGCTTATGAGTGGAGGTGTGATCTCAGCTTCTTACTTTGGTTGCTTCTATGACTCCCCTGCTATCAGGGACTCTGCCTCTAGAATCACAATCCAAAATAAACTCCATCTTCCCAAAGTCACTTTCGGTCATGGTATGTTAACACAGCAACAAAAAGTAACTAATACACACACCTTCCTCTGATATCAGTCCCTAAAAATGTCCCAAATCAGACCATCTCCTGCTTGAGTGTTTAGGAAGTAAGAGCAAAACTGGAACCTTGACACCTAGTTCTCATACCTGGATTCATAAAGTAGGCTTCCTTTAAATAGCAAGCTTATTATCTAAAGATTCCTATAAGCAGTGTAATCACACTGGAAAGAAGATAGGAGGAAGATGGGAGAGTGGAAAGAGGAAGAGGAATGTAGGCCGTGGGTGAGGAGAAGAAGAGAGAGAATAAGTGTTAATGTGTAGTTTTCAATGACAGCAACAATGTACTTACATTAAGCAAAGCCCTCTGAAATATACACTGTGTGAATAACATGCAGATTTGGTCCAGTCAGTACATGTGCATGTGTACATGTACACACATGGGAGTGCACAGGAATTCATGTGTGTACATCAGACGACAGCCTTGCATGTCGTTCCACAAGAGCCATTCACCATTTTGGGTTTTTTTTTTGTTTGTTTGTTTGTTTTTGGACAAGATCTGTCACTAACCTCATATAGGCTAGGCTGGCTGATAAGCAAATCTGAGGGGTCTGCCCATCTCTACCACCCCAGCTCTGAGACGACAAGTGCATACCATCATTCCTGGCTTAATTTTCATTCACACAAGTTCTTATCTTTCTCCATCCTTCCATTTTTTGCCCATCCCCACACTTCCTCTCAAATTCTTTTTGTTTAATTAAAAAAATTATATGTGAGAGAGAGAGACAGAGAGAGACAGGGAGACAGAGACAGAGAGAGAACTCAGTCTTTGAAGAAAAATCAGGTTTGAATTTTGTGTCTGTCACGTATTAGTAAACCTCTCTTTGGTTCAGCAAAGTGGGATTTAGGCTGCGGCTCCTGTGTGTTTTAAGAACTAAGAACATGAAGAAATCTTCCACTTGGTACTAAGTGAACAATTTTAATTTTTCCTCCCTATTTAAAACTAAGAGCAGGTTTTTAGTCCTTATCAGTCTTTATTTTGCTGGAATTAGATAATTTCCTCCAATCCCCAAACTGGCTGTTGTCAGTCCTTGATTTCAACCTATTCTTTCTACAGCACTAATCATGGCCATGTTAATTTCCCAGGGTGTATGGGATAAATTATCACAACCACACAACCAGGGACAACAGAAACTTATCCTTTCACAGTTAATGAAGGTTAGAAGTTCAACATCACAGCATTGAAGGGACCATACTCCCTCCAGAGACTTCAGAGAGTATCACCTTTTTCTGTCAGCTGCCAGTCTTCCTGTGCTTGTGAAGCCATTCTCTCATCTTTGCCTGTGTGCTCTACTGCTCTATCTGTCTGTCTGTCTATCTATCTATCTATCTATCTATCTATCTATCTATCTATCTATCTATCTATCTATCTACCTATCTACCTACTTACCTACATATATACATACCTACCCATCCATCCATCCATCCATCATCTATCTATCTATCTATCTATCTATCTATCTATCTACCTATCTATCTCTCTCTGATCTATTCCCTTTTATTCCTCTTCTTTCCTCTCTCCACACCCCCTCTCTCCCTTACTTCCTTGCTTTCTCATCCTTCCTTTCTTTTTTTCCTTCTCTCACTTTTTGCCATTAATGGTTAGTTGGTTTTTGTTTACTGGGACAGAATGACCCTCTGTAGCTCGGGCTAGCCTCACAGTCATGTTCTTCCTGTCATCTGCTGTAATGACAGGCATACAGCACCACATTTAGATGCCAAAATCCTTTCTCCTATGTCATTTATACACTGTGCCTCCTCGTCACACAACTGTCATTGTGCCTATCTACATAATCCTAGGCAGTATCTTCATCCCAAAATACTCAATTTAATGGTCGTTTTCCTAAGTAAGCTATTATTCACAGGTTCCATGGGGGAAAGTGAAGCTGTCTTTTCGAAGGCTCTTTCCTTGTCCCACTATGCACTATTAGGGCTCAAGAACAGAATAGTCTATTGAGGAAAGTAGCACGCAGTCTAGTTACTTTTGTTAACTTCTTATCCCAGCTATGTTTCTTCTTACTGTTTTAATATGCATGTATGGTACAAAAAGAGTAAATAATGTATAATGGAATCTGCCTTTTAATTGTCTGCTGCTGTGATAAAATGCCCTGACAGAGCACTAGAGTTAGGAAGTTTATTTCGGCTCCCATTTCCAAGTTATAGTTCATCACAGGAGGGGAGTCAGAGCAGCAGAAAGCTCACATTGCATCTGTAGTTAGGAACAGAGAGCGATGAATGGATTCACCCTAGTGCTTAACTATTTTTATATAGTTATTTATATAGTCCAGGAGCCCTATTCAGGGAATGATCCCATCTACAATTAAAATAGGTCTTCCCTCAGGTAGCTCAGAAGCCTATCTCCCAGATGCTTCAAGAATCTCTCAAGCTGACAATTAACACTAGCCATCATGTAAAACATAAGTAATTGAAAATAACTAATAATGAGAGGTTCAGAACTATTCAGCTCATTACAATACGTTTTGAGGGATAAAGAGGTAGCTGAGCAGTTGCGCTGCTCTTGCAGAACAGCCAGGTTTGGTTCCCCACAACTATATAGCACCTCACAATTCCCTGTAACTCCAGATCCAGGGCATCCAATGGCCTCCTCTGGCCTCTGTGGGGACTGCATACACATGCTGCACAGAAACTTACACACATACACATAAAAATCTGTTTTTAAAGATTTGATGTAATATAGCCTGTTGATTTTATATTTTTCTCAAGTTTTTGGTCACTTCAAGATGGAGCGTATGCAACTAATGCTAAAATATCTGATTTAAAATAAAATAGCACTATTTTTCCAGTGACTTCAGCAGACTGGGTATTTCTTAATACTTCATTATTTCAAAGCTATATGACCCATTTTATTAATGTAATTTGGCCTACTCCTCCTCTTTGACTTCAAATTAACATGGCTTCACGGTTGATCTTGGCATGTCCAGTCCTTTCCATCCTTTAAGTTCTTATATTCCTCCTGGATGAATTCTTCCTGTGGTATATCTTTTTACATGCTAGTAAATACCCAGAACTGTGTCTTTGTCTTTCCCCAGGGTGTGCAGTAATCTAACTCCTCTCCTCTAAGAGTTAACCTACAGTAAACACTCTTGCCAGGTAATTTAGATTATATGTTCATCTATTTAAACTCTGATGCCATGATAGCTACATTGTGAACCATTAATGGTGGTACAAATCTAATCTCTAATTCCTTCTGGAAAGTGGTGCTGCTTTTGATCAATATGTTCAGAAGAAACTGGATCACTTGATCCTTCTTGCAAAGCTTCTCTTGCTTCACTAGCTATGGGCTAGTACTAGATAACCCATACTGTCAATTATTTTATATACCTCAACTATATTGTCAATACCAGGGAAAGGGTCACAGATTTTTTTTTTTTGGATCCACTGTAAGTTGGAATTAGCCAAAAATGTTATCATTTTTCTCTCATTTGGGGGTGTCAATTTAAGCTCATATTTGCATAAATACTCCTTGAATCCCTTTGTTCTCTTTCTACATTGTATTTTTGTCTTTACAAAGGGTTTTAAGTCCATCTGCTGAAAAATCTTTTCAGTTTTATTTCTCCTCAAGATGTCATGTATGCAGTAAATTCTAAAATGTTAGACTACCAAGTGAGAACCACTGTGTTCTCCCATGACTTTATATTTATAAAATACATTTGCAAGCATTTGGCCAGAACCTTCCTTTATGGGGTATTTCCTGGCCCCTCCTACACCACCTTTCAGTCATTGGCCCCAAGCTTGTGAACTGACCTAGAACTGAATACTTGATGAAAATAACAGTGTTTTACTGGGGCAGAGGCAGAGATTTTTTTGACTGCAGAGTCAGCAGGAACCTTTTCTGGGCCCATTCTGGCCAGGAATCAATACTGAGAACTGTAGTGACAGTGGGGCCTACACTAGGTAGTCCACAGGCTGGGTCTAGAAAACCTTCTAGACTGTGTTGATCAGCAATGTGATCTAGACTTTTCCTGCCACCCCCTCTCAAGCCATGTGGACACTCTACTTTCGTCATTCTTCATGCAATATTTCTTTCCTGTATGTTTCTCTTGTAGAGGAAGGTATAGCTAGAGTATGCATCCAGTCCTCCACACATACATAGACTGGCTACACATACTCTCTTGGAAGTATCTTCTTGAACATCTCTTGCTTGCTCTCACCTCTGTATGACTTAGACTCCATCCACACTTCATCTCGTTTTCAGTTTATTAATATGTCATCTACTCCTCTCATGGGCTCTGATCATGCAAGACAGGTTTACTGTGTCTGCCTGCAAGGTGGCTAAGCTGTACTTAGAACAAGTGATCTCAGGATGTTTTCTTACAAAGCCCTGTAACTTCTTCCTAGAAAATCATAAAAATAAAACTCCCATACCCATCCTGAAGTCTGTGACAAATCAAAATTTTCTGTTTTCCCTTCAAGTAGGCTAACATGCATGATACATTGGTTTCTTCTGACTTCCATATAACCTTATTTTCCCCCATTCTGTCTGCAGTCATCTTTGGGTACATGGTGGTGTATTCAGCACTTGAGCCTATTGCTATTTCCTGGTAGCATGCATGTCACATACAAATCTTTGCCTCCTCCTGAAGTACCTCACTGCTCTTTTGAGAGGATAACTATTTCATTACAGTACCAGGCAGGAATGCCTTGACTTTTCTGTACTGAAGTCGGTGTTCCCGTGTAACTGTGATAGAAGCAAAGACAGCTAGGGGTGAGAGATGGGATAACTTGGAACAACATGAAGTGATGTTCTCTGTTCGCTGCCTCTCCAAACTCCTTTTACTGCCCTGGGAAAGTGAGGCCAATGGATGCTATGGGAGAAAACAAAAGAAAACTGCAGAGATAGAGCCAGGACACGTGTGTGACAAAGGTGTTGGTCCAGCATTAGAGTGCCTCGTTCTGAGATTACTGTAACCAGAGGGAACAAAAAGGCCAAAGACTCCAATCAGCAATCTTGTTGGTTTTGACCCAACACTTTTCTAATATAGTGTCTCTTTCATACTCTCTTTAATTCTCATTTACTAACATCATTTTCTAAAATATTTTTCTTTTTCCAAAGTACTAACAGTATAAATGACCTCATTTTGTACAGGTGGCATTACTGAATACAAGCACATCAGGAATCCAGTAAATGTTTTATAGACACATTCTTCCTTAGCTTCATTTCCAGGTTAGTGTTTGCATATGTGTGATGACACCTGTCTGTATACTCCTCACTTTAGTCATTAATTTACCCTTTAGTTGGCTAAGCCAAACTTGTGCTTCCTTAGGCCCCTCTCAGCTAGAATTGAACATGCCCCTTTCCAGGGCTTTCCACATTTAGCTAAAGTTAATTCCCTTACTAGCTGAGCTCATTTCTCAAATTTGTCCTCAAATTTGCCAAGACAGAATTATTCTGCAAAAGATAAATTAATGAGTATCTATTTTCAAATATTTGAAGACTTCTGACATCTTTATTTCCTCTTTCTCTTATAATCTCTTTCAATTAGAACCCATCTTTGGCTTTCCATTTGATAAGTATTTGCATTACCGAATCCAATGGCTCCTGCTTGCTACCCCTCCCCGTGCTCTGTGCAGTGAGCATCACAAATGTCCTCCTCTCTCAGTAACCATGAGCTGTAATGTAGAGATGCTCCCTTTGATTTTTTTTTTTTTGCCTCTGACTTACTTTTCTCCTCCCTCAAAGCATTTGCATTCCATGCGTTCAACCCTCCTGCCTTCTTCTATCCATGATATTTACTTTAGGGATGTTCCTTTCATCTCGAACGTCAGGATGTCAGTTTGATGAAAATAGAACTGGACAGGAAGTCAGGACCAAATCCTGAACCCAATTCCCAGGCCTGGCTTCTCAGTTTCTCAGAATACTTATTTATTTGGCTGTAAGTAATCTTGGTTAATTTTTGTTTTGCATTAATTTGGTGTTTCCTGTGGTTGCTGTTGTCATGTTGAGGATTGAACACATGCCCTACCATTGCCACATATCTCCAGTTATAATAAGCAATATTTATGGTACTATTTCACTCTGCAATATTAAATTAAAGGCTAGGGAGATGGCTTAGAGGGAAAGTATTTGCCTTGCAGGTGTGAGGATCTGAGTTTGGATTTCCAGAGCCTATGTAAAAAACTAGGTATCCTGGTACATGTTTAATATCTGTACAGACAGATTCTGGGACTTACTGGCTAATCAGCTGGGCCTATTTGGTGAAGTCCCAAGCCAACAAGAGACCTTGTCCCAAACAAAATGAGGAAGATCCCTGAGGACTGAAACTCATTTGCCACCTGACTTCCATACGCTTCCATGGGAAGCAAAGAAGATCCTAAATCAGTTTAGGTTATGTATTGATTACTTTTCTTATTGGTGTGATCAAAATAACTGGCAGGAAGCAACCAAAGGCATAAAGGGATTGTTTTGGAAGTGTGATAGCAGGGTCAGGAGGCTGCTGATCACACAGTATCCATGATCAGGAGACAGGAGCCTTATATTTCACTTAGAAGTTCTTTTCTGATTCATATCTTCATTTTTGGTTCATCTTGAGTGTGGTGGTTTGAATAAAAGTGGCCCCCATAGACACATGCATTTGAATGCGTGGCCTTTGGGGAGCAGGACTACGAGGTGTGGCCTTAATGTGATAGGTATGGCCTTGTTGGAAGAAGTATGTCACTGAGAGTGGTCTTTGAGGTTTCAAAAGTCCTAGTCAGGCCCAGTGTATATCTCCTATGTACAGATCCGAATGTAAAACTCTCAACTACTTCCCCAGCACCATGTCTGCCTGTGTGCGGCCATTCTCCGCATAATAATGAAAATGGACTAAACCTCTGAAACTGTAAACAAGTTCCAGGCGAATGCTTTGCTTTCTAAGAGTTGTTGTGGTCATGGTGACTCTTGTAATAGAATACTGGTTAAGACACTGAGTTTGGTTCAAAGTCATCATGTGCCCACTGTTTTGTTTTTTTATGTTAGAACCCAATAGTCTATATCCGAGATAACTACTTAATAAAATGTTGGATTTTGAAAAAGAAGACTGGTTTTGATAACACAAAATAATCTTTTTAAGTGCTTGACTATAGTTAGTGAGGGGTGGTGAAGACATGAAGTTTGGAGATTATTCATTACATACTGGTAATGTATGTAATACATTACCACAAGAATACAGATAGGAAGGGACACAGCAGATTTGAGCCACTGCATAGATAAACTCTCACATTGGGATACAGTGCTACCAGTCAGGTTTCTGTATGTCCTTACTCAAAGTAATCACACCATCATTTTCTAATCAGACAACACAATTTACATAATTAATGACTGTTGAAACAAACGAAATGGAAGTGAATTTAGGCTCAAGGATCATCACCTTAATTTTCTTGAGAAACAAAAAATATATTATAATATAATATAATATAATATAATATAATTGGTCTGTTTATTCATTTCCATCAACCATCATTGCAGGCTCATTCTATGGCAAACACTGTATTTCCTGCTATGGATGAAGAACAGTAGCTAGACAGGACCTTTCCCTCAAGGATTTCACAGGTTAGATAAGCAATTAAACCCTAAGTGACAATGTTACATACATTATGGAGATAATACAACAAAAAAGATGAAAGCCTCAAGGGTGAGAAGGTGCCCAGGAAAGCTAGGGTTTGAATTGAGCATTAATCAGGATGAAAGATGCTAACAAGAACTGACTGACATGTTCATAGTCAAGTACACGTACTGCGGCACGGCTTCAGATATAGTTACCATCACCATGGTGCCAAGTTCAGTGCGCAAACCTAAAGTGCTTAAAAATCATCTTCTAAAAACTGACCCAGCGAGAGACCTTAGACCCTACCTAAGACTTACGCTGTATACATTTGCAGAATGGGAAAGCTAAGCACCTGTGATAACTTCATATTTGGATTGCTTGTTAAGACTTTCAAAAAAGTTTACTGTAAATTCTCAGGAACAATGTTGAGTGAGTAAGTATCAAAGGAATCAAGTTATCATTCTGAGGATAGTAGCTCAGCCATTAAAGTACTTACTGGAGTTCAGAACCTGAAAGACCATAAAAAAAGCCAGGTGAATGTGGTAGCCACCTAGAATTCAGCCAATGGGAAAGAAACAGGATCCCCTGGGCAAACTGGCCAGTAAGACCAGCAGAAAAGACGAGCTTCATACTTAGGGAGAGACCCTGCCGTACTACGTAGAGTGGAAATCAACTAGGGAAGACACCAGTGTCAACATTAGCCCTCCACATGCATAGAGAACTGCACACACATATACCCATACACATGTGAACATGCTTACTCTCAAATATGCATACCGCACACAAACACATATGCACCAAAATGGTTTTGAGGTTCTTAGCAATTATGATGAAGTGGAGAATTCAAATTGATTATTAGAAGACTGAAATAAAATACCAAGTCTGTCACTAGTAAGGTTCAAGACCATGACAATATCACTTTACTTTATATGACAGTTTTCTTCTAGTTAATATAATATCTCATGTCAGAGTTATATAGAAAGGGGCTAGGGGAGATAAAGAGAATTTACATTCTATACTTCATCTCTTTTTCATACCTTAAAGGAATTAAAAATATTAATTTTCTAATCCTAAAATTTCATGGCATTTTTAGAACAAATTATTTTTCCAAATGAAGAGTTCACAAGTCTTTTTCATTAAGTAAAGTTTCACAGTCCAGTAAGTATTTTTGCCTAACATCTAAGGTCAGATTTGCTCACCATTGAACATATAAGGAGCCATGCAGGCCATTTTCCTTACAAACAGAGAACACGAGTCAAAGTCATTCTAGTGTTCATACACAATCAGACAATCAGGACTGCCCAGCTTCAGGCTGAGCAGAGTGTGTAAGCTGATGTGTCCCCCCCCCACACACACACAGTTGCAAAGGCTGGGGAAATGGCTGTCGCAGGAGGAAAATTCAAGCTGAGAACAGATATTTGTTCTGAGAACTAGATTTAAGATAGAGTAGTAGATGCCTCGATACTGATGAAGCTTTAATTATGGCATTCAAAGACAAAGCTTACTCAACCTGAAAGTCAGATATTAAAACAGAGTACAAAAGTCACAAATCCCTGCCATTCAGCCATATGAGCCCACATGTTTTAGATGCTGTCTCGGGGCTCTTTGTATTCAGGACACAAATACTAGGACTGCATTAGTAATGCCCAGGCTCTCTGGTGCGGGGGAGAGACACGGCAGGGCTCCAGCACACTTCATATAGTTGGCTTGTCACCGCTGTAACGTTATCAGAAGCCTGGAGGCTCGCTGCCAAGACTGTAGCTGATATCAGAACTACATGCAATGAAAATTCAGTCATTAGAACACAGAGAATTCTCTGTGACCATAATTTATCTCAAAACAGAAATGATATGCTTAAGACTTTTCCTGAATAAATACACTCACAAAATATTTTCCTTATCTGGGCAACCATGCTATGCTTGGTTAAAGCTTAGCCATAGTAAAACTCAGAAAAATGGAATAAAATAAAACAACTAAAAGCTAATCTATTTCAATTCTAAATATTAACCGTAAGTATTATATCCAGTCACCTGGTGTTGAGAGAAAAATTTATATAAATCTTATGACTACTAAGGCCAAGGTTTCCATAAAATTAGCAACAAAGTAAAGTTTTACCAGTTTGAAGGATAGCTTACATTTATTTCAGTTTGCTAAGGAGTCCAACATGCTTTCAAAGATTTTCTTAAAATTCTGTGTGTGTGTGTGTGTGAGAGAGAGAGAGAGAGAGAGAGATTTAGTGCACATAAGTGCAGAACAAGGTGTTGCATCCCCTGGAGTAATATACAGTTGAGAGCTTTCTGAAATGGGCACCGGAACTGAACGTGGGTCCTCTGCAAGAGCAGTATGTACTCTTACTGAGCCATCTCTCTATCCCTCGTGTATTTTTTGTAAGTTTAACTTCAGGGGTTTGTCTGGCAAAATCTGTTCCTCTCAGTTCTAAATGTTGTTCCTTAAAAGCCATAATATTATTGACAAGATAGGGAAAAAATTCTAATGAATTATTCGCTAAAATACTGAGACCCATAATCTATTACAAGACAATTTACAGTTGATGAAATTATGAGTCTTCAATGTCTTCCCAAAGTGTAAATCTATCACTGTAGCTAAGCATAACTCAAAGGGACGTGAAATAAAAATTTAAAAATACATTGTTTCCACAAATTTTGCTGTCAGAAAACAGGGCTGACATCTCAAGGACATGGGTAGAATATATGATTATTTCCAAAGTGGTCTCAGAAAGGAAGTCCATATACTTTGGGCATATTTTAAGAGAATTTTTTTAATGAAAGTTGTTATGGAGAATGTCCAATGAAAAATTTTCTTGTATAATAATCATAGACAGAATCAATAAAAATGACAGTAATTGAGCAATAAAGAAAATAGTGCTGTATTCTTGATAACAGTGAAGACACAGAGAGTCATTCATTCACTAAAGACCATGCCACTGGAGCCTTGCTAAGATCTGTAAGCCAGACCTCTTAGAGCAGCGGGAGGGCTTTGCACACGTCTCCCACTGGTTAAGAGAAATACTGAGTGACAGAATAGACCTGCTGACTCCTAGTCATTCACCTAGAATGTTGACCTGAACTTCACTTGTCTAAGATGATCCACTCTATGCTCAGATGTGAAGGATGTTGTTTCTATGATCAGTATTGACAACATTGACCTACGTGTCTGAAGGCCAACCAGATGTCTAAGCCTTCCTCCCATTTACAGCAAATGTGCTGCATACACGTGGGAAGGAAAACCCCAAGCGTAAGGTAGAAAGTGATTCTTTTTCTGTAGCATTCTCGTGTTGGAAAGATTGTGGTTTCTGGTGAGAATTTTGTCTTGGCGCTTTCTGTTACAAACTGTCAAAATATCGCTTTAATTACATATGCGAATTGAATTAGGAGAGCGATCGACTTGGCTTATAATTAATGGAAAGCCTGCCTCCTTCCATAACCGCTGAACTAGTTAGTGACTTTTATATAACAGAGCAAGACACATAATTGAAATTACTCTTCGCTCTCACACAAATGACAAGGGGGAAAAGCAAGCAGCATATTCTTTGTAGTGTGTGGTTTGGTTTATAGACGTTGGCTTCCTTTCTGTACTTTGTGTAACTGTTGCTGAAGCTTTCAGCCTTTCTGTGATCCTACAAGGAAATACCATTTTTCAATTTAATAGAGGTATAATTCTATTTTAGCCCCATGTGGTCTGGTGGAAACCTACACAGGTCCCATCAGCCATGTCGCTCTCTACTTCTGCCCCTCCCTCAAGAAACAAGATTGCTAAAGCCAAGCTGTTGATAAGCTGCTGTTCTAATGTACCACTTAGAAAAGTTAATCTCACACCACTGGGAAGTCAGTCGTTTTCACAGGTTAGTGAGTGAAGGAGCTCCTGCTGCATTCCAGGCACTGGTCCATACACCTTCATATTGACCCATCTGGCTCTCACAGATCTTTTCATAGTTCAGAAACACAGGAGGTAAGCAGCATTGCACCACTGCATGGTACAGCTAAGAGGCCAACCCATGCACCAGTACCTATATTCCAGAATGAGCACGGTTCAGGCTGAAGTAAGAAACTCCAGGCAAGTGTCATGTAAAGTCAGGGCATTCATCTGTGACATCAGCACTGCAGAGAGACAGAGGGAGAAACAGACAGACAGACAAACAGATGGGGGGTTCTGAGGCTTGCCAGCCATGCAGCTTAGGTGAAATGGTGAGCTTCAAGTTCAGTGAGAGACTGTGACTCAAAAAAAAAAAAATAATGGAAAGAGAAACTAAAGAAATGGCTCCCAAAAAGATAATACATGCAGAGGAGATAGGTCTTAGTGTCATTGTTGATAGCTTCTCATTCTGCCCTCATTGGCAGCCACATTTAGAGAGTCCAGATTGATCATATGCTCATTCACTCCCGGTCCAGCTGGAGGGAGGGGGGAGGGCCTTGGACTTCCCACAGGGCTGGGCACCATGCCCTCTTTTAAGGAAGCAGCGGGGGGGGGACTTCTCCAGGGGACTGGGAGAAGGGGAGGAAATGTAAATTCTTTTTTTTAAGGGAAAAAATAAAAGAATATGGAAAAAAAAAGAAATGGCTCAGCCATTAAGAGACCTTGTGCTTTTCTAGATGACCTAGGTTTGATTCCCAGCACCCACATAGTAGCTAACAATAGTCTGTAACTCCAGTTTCAGGGAACTGGATTCACACCTATGTCCTCTAAGAGCACTGAGTGCACATGACACACAGACATACCTGCAGGCAAAATACCTGTAGACATAAAAGAATAATAAAACAGTGCGGAGAAAGATATCTTCGTTTACCTCTAGCCTCCACATGCACATGCACACACATCTGAACATATATATGCACATAGGAAAGAGTATACACTCAAGTTCATACACACATGTAGTGTACACATGCTCACACACAAAGATGAGATCAGCGATGTTAGGTTTCTAATACACTTGGACTTTCCATATATACTTTAAAAGCATAACATTAATTTTTAAATAATTCCAAAACACGGGCTCGTGAGAGCTTTTGTCCACAATTACTTGGGTTCTGTTTCTTTGGGTTTTTTTTCTAATAATATCAGTGTTATGGAATCTTTAACTTGAAAGATGAAACAGTTTTAACCAACTCAGAACTTTTGCTCTGTTATAATGCTGGGTGTTATGTCTAACACAGGTTCACATTATAACCAATAAGGCAATTTTTACACCCATCATCTGCAACTCAGAGTTTCACATTAGACTTTTGCCACAGTTTACATATTTATTTAGGTTGTATCTTTTACTTCAGCTATGACAAAAATAGAGAAAAATATAAATTAGCAAATTTTATGCTTCAATTCTAGCATCAAGTACAACTCTGTGAGTTGAAATTGAATTAAGTAAACAAGCAGATAAAGGAAAATACCTATAAAGGAATTTTGGAAAAATTAAATTATTTATTCACAACAACTAAGAATTTGAGTGAAGAGAGGCATCATGTTTGGCAGTAGTCATGCTTGGTAGGAACATACCTGCTTTAGTGAGCAGTTCAAATCTCTCTTTGGTAAGTTTCAATTGTTCGTTGGTTGCTTTTTCTGGTAGGAAAGCAAATTACAGCAAAAGCTTCCAAAAGTTAAAGTCTAGAGAAGTTAGAAGGAGATTTGGTCCCCACCTCTCATGCTGACCAGGTGAGATGTCTGATACTAGGTCACATTTGCATTATTCCTGACTTAACATGAGCATACTCAGGCTAGTTCTCTCTCTCTCTCTCTCTCTCTCTCTCTCTCTCTCTCTCTCTCTCTCAATGAGTTTGTATTCAGGTCCCTTAAAATTCCCTTAAACTCCTTCCTGCCCCAAACAATAACCAATACCATGAAAAGTTAAATAAATTTCCCATTTGGTGATTTTTTAAAATTTTGAATTTATTGTTTATATAACACTTGTTAAAGCATGCACTATTGCCATTCCTGTAGGTAGAAATTAGAGGCAAAACCAGAATGAGTAGCAGTCTTACTAATATAACATGTTCTTGTGTTCTGTAACCTAACCAATGTTTCTTCTGCCATGCTTAGTGGAGGAGTAATTCAGGAACACTGACATTGCTTAATGAACTAGGAATGCACAAGATAGGAGTATACCATGATATGCTGTGGGATAATCCTTCTGTATGCTGTGAATATGTGCTGCTTTCATTTACTCAATAAGAACTGACTCGACCTATAGCCAGGCAGAATAAAGCTAGGTGGGATTAGCCAAATGTAGATACAGGGAAAAAAGAGTACGAAGTCACGGGAAAGATGCCCATCAGCCAGCCACCAAAGAAGCAAGATGCCAGCAGACACGTAAAGCCACAGTCACATGGGAATACATAGATTAATAGAAATGGGTTAATTTAAATGTAAGAGCTAGTTGGTAATAAGCCTGAAGTATAAACCAAATATTCTGTAATTAATATTAAGCCTCTAAGTGATATTTAGAAATGGCTGCAGGATGGGGCAGGATAGAGAAAGCTCCATTTGCGATGATGCAATTAGTAAGATGTATTTTTGAGGACCATGGAATATTTTGTGTAGATAAACCCAATAGTGAGCTCCTACATCCTCAAGTAACTACAAAATCATGTCAGGAATAAATACTAATCGGTACCTATAAACCAACTGGAAAAGCCTGTCCTTACAAAGTCCTCTACTGCATTACTAAAGGCATGCAAATATAATTTGTTTGGACAGTGTGTTCAAATGGCTCATGTAAGAGACTTGGTCCTCAAGATGGCATGCTTAGGAAAGTGCTGGGTACTTTCAGAAAATGAGACCTTAGCTCATTGAGGGTCTGCTCTCGAAAGAGATTGGAAAATCCAGGCATCTTGTAGGGGAATTGCTTCCCATATTCTAATGTAAGCATTTCTTCTCTTTCACACACTCTTTCCAAGGATGTGTTGTGTGTCCTTGCCAGAAATCCCAAACAGTGGTTTTCCTGATCCCTTGGAGCTTCCAGAACAATGAGATAAAATAAACCTTTGGGGCTGGGAGAATATTCCAGTGGGTAACGGCTCTTACTACTCAAGTGTTGTAATAGGAGTGCAGGGCCCCTTTGTTTCGTCCCACCCAGCTCTGGGCCGCCTGGCTAGCTTAAACCCAGAAATAACCATATAGAAATTTTATTAATTAAATTACTGCCTGGCCCATCATATCCAGTCCCTTCTTGGCCAACTCTCACTCTCAATCCAATCCATTTCTATCAATCTGTGTTCACCACGAGGCTGTGGCTCACCGGCATGAGTCTAACCAGCGTCCATCTCAGGCAGGAGAAACATGGCATCTGCCACGCTTTCCTTCTTTTCAGCATTTCATTTTGTCTACTCCGCCCACCTAAGGACTGCCCTATCAAAAGGCCACAGCCATCTTCCCATTCAACCAATGAAAGCAACACACAAACAGAAGAACCTCCTACACCACTCAAGCATGAGAAATGAAATTCAGATCCCCAGAACCCAAGTAAATTCAGCCCAGATATTACATTTCCACGATTGCAGTGTCCCTATGCTGAGATGGGAGGCAAAGAGAAAAGAGCCTGCAGAGTCTGTTGGGCCAGCTAGATTAGCCTGACTCATTCAGTGGAGGTGAGACCTTCTCTCAAATGAGTGGTAAGTGAGGATCAATACCCGGATATCTGGCACACACACACACACACACACACACACACACACTCACACACACACATATGTATATATATATATAATATATATATATATATATATACATCCCATACACAGGCATACACATGGAGATTATACATGCATAGATAAAAAAACAAGCCTTTCTTTCTTTGTAAGGTTTTTACAAACATTTTGTTTAGCAACAGGAAGCTTTCTAAACTAGAAGTTCATTCCACAGTCTGACTTCAGCAAAGCTAGAAAGGTACCTAACACTCTCAGTGAACTGAAACAACCCATTTAATTAAATATCCTGCAGGTCAAGTATATGTTGACCCACCCCAAATCATAATTCAATGTACAAATCCCTGATCTTTACTGTTGCACATAATCAAAAATAAATATGTGTAAGAAATTCGTCGTGCTACATAGTGACTCACCATGGCCTTATAAATAACCCTTGACTATGTTACATTTCCCACTTTACTAGCAACCAACGATGCAAATGATGCAAATCTGAAGTGGGAAGTCAGAATCCAACCATCCTCTCTTTGTGCATTTATACTGACGACACATTAAAATCTTTGGGATTTCTGACACAGGAAAGTCTAAAGTCCACAAGTCAAACAAGGATAAAATAATGAAAAGCATTCCTTACTGCAAGCCCAGGATTCAAAGAACCATTGTTTCTAAATATACAAAAGACACAGATTGTTCAGACTTCACCACGGAGGTGAAAGACACAAGAAAGAATGGGAGCCGGTTCTCTTTTTAATTAGAACAATACGACCACATCTCAATGATCCGTCAACAAAGTTAATAATCCTGCTTCATTTTTTTTAATTTTTAAAAATTTAAAAATTTTATGTGTACAGGTGTTGTTTTATGAATGCACATCTGTGTACTACGTGCATGCCTTGTACTCACAGAGTCCAGATGGGGGCATTGATTGGGTAACATAGGACTAGAGTTACAGCCACTTATGAGCCATCATGTAGGTGCTGGAAATCAAATCTGGATCCTCTGGAAGAACAGACAGTGCTGGCTGTTGTTTGTTTGTTGAGGAGAGGTCTCACTTTGTAGCCTAGGGACGACCTTCAGCTCACTCTATAGACCAGGCTGGGCTTGAACTCATAGAGAATCAGCTGCTGCAGCTTCCTAAGTGCTGGGATAAAAACTATGTGCAGCCAGTGCTCTAAAACCACGGAGCCATCTCTCTGCATAAAATAAAATAAAATTTATTTTATATAAAAAAATAAAATTTCTTAAAATAAAATGTTTACCTATTTGTTTGTTTGTCTGTTTATTGTGTGTGCATGTAAGCATGTGGATGCATACAGACCATGGTATTCCCATGGAGATCAGAGCATAGTTTTGCGGAGTCCATTCTTCCCTGCCATGTGGGTCCTGGGAATGGAACTGGGGTTTTAAGAATTGCCTGTAGGAACTTTTACCTCCTGAATCATTTTACCAGTCCAGCATCCCATTTGCTGTCTTCGTGACCCAAGGTAAGAGTAAAACACAAGGGAGAAAGAGGGACCACTAATGTCTCAAAACAGGCACATGAGTTGATGGAGCATAGAATCCAAGGAAATTATGTTTCCAGGGAACGGATGGGATCTCATCTGAGAGAGAAAAACTGTGCCCAAACTTAATGACCTAAAATAACAGCCACTTCTTTGTCCATGAGTCTCTGTGTGTAGGCCGTTGCCAGTAGGCGCTGCTGGGAAGGAATGCTGGTAGTCAGTGGGGACAGAGCACCTCCAGCTCCTTCCCTATGCTCACCGGGCCTCTGAGTGTTCAGGGGGCTCTTTGTTTTCCTACATTTCAGTTTTATATTTATGTTTGTGTTTATTTTTCATGTTATAGAGTGCAATAGAGAGCAGTCTTGCTTTAGCAAACCCTTTTCAAATATCCCCTGGCTATGCGTGACTGACTGCATCAGTACAGCCAATAGGGAATGCATAGGAGAGCCCAGGGACACCAGAGGAGAAAGAAGCAAGAGTCACCAGTGCCATTTTGCTCATGATCGGCCACCCAGTGTTAGGGACCATTTTCTCATGGGCTGGAGAAGAAGCTTTTAAACGGTGAAGCCTGGGATGTGGACATCAGAATTAGTTCTTAGAGACCAAACTAAGAGGGGGTGGTTGGGAAAGGTTGAGAATATGTTTTCCTGTTGCTAATAATTTTTCAGGGGAAGAAAGGGGGGGCAGAGCAAAGCCAGAAGAGGCAACAACAGTAAGGGAAGTTTGTCAGTGTGTTCAGTTGGTGGAAATGGTTGCAGCCGTGTTGCTGTCTGAGAACAGTCTTTGAAGAAGAAGGCAGGACTCCCATGAGCCACAGAGCTCAGCTATCGCTGGGGCAGAAGATTGGTAGGTGGAAGAGAAAGCCAACATTCCTGATTCTCTGAATAGTGAGAGTGGGGTGTGAAGACCAGGCAGGTTTACATCTACGCGTTAATGATTACACAAGGTAATAGTACAGGAAGGTGTTTATTTACACAATGTAACCTGCACTCAAATAAACTTCCTTGGAAATCTCCTTCCTCATATCTCTCTGAAGGCTTGGAGCCCTCAGAAGTTCTGGGAGAACTGCCGACTTAGCACCTGCCATAATTGATTATCAAGAGCCCTGCTGCCACTGGGCCCTGGCCCTCAGAACAAGATCTCCGAGAGTCTTAACACACTGTCTCCCAGACTAAAAGAAGAAAGAACATTGTTCACCTTCCAGATCCGAATCCTTGAAACATTAAAATGGTTCTCTCTTTTTATAAATCATATGATGCTTGTGTAGTTTAGTTAAAGGGTCTAAAAAGTCAAGTAAAATATCATTAACAATAAAATGTGTTTGATGTTCATTATAGATTAATATCCGGGCTTATCTAGTGTGACAAGCATTTATCCTGTCAGACGCTATTGACACTAGTGCTCATAAAAACCAGATGTAGGGCTCAGAAATAGTACAAATAACATCCTAGTCTTGTCCCTTGATGACTTGGAGTGTTAAAAATAGGGTGTCGGATGGTTTATCACTTGACATGGAATTTATATCAATGGGTTCCCACCCTTCCTGTCCTGTTGGTGATAAAAAAGTTTCAGGAATAATCTAAATCCTAGCTAATAATCTAAATCTTAGCCAAAAGGTTGTGGGTTTTGTGTTTTGTTTTGTTTTGGTTGGTTGGTTGGATAATTTTGGTCTTTGGGGGGTTTTGATTGTTTGTTTTTACAATATTAGTAAGGAAATATCAACAACATAATTGCTTTGTTTTGAGACTGGGATGAAAATAATGGCAAAGCTGTGGTTCTGTCTACATGACAATGCAAACCTGCCCACCACCATCTTCTGGATTCTACAACCAGAGTCATTCAGGAAAAACCTAGTCTACAGCTGAGGTGACGGAGAATCCCATACAGTAAAAGAGCAAGAAAAAGTTTGGTAATGTTAAAAAGAGAAGCCAAGGCCATCTGCAGGGGTGTGGGGGTAAGGTCACCTCTCAAAATGATTAAGAAAAATTAAGATGTTCTTTGTGTTTAAAAAGAAATGCCAAGTGGGATACTGCACAGCTAGCAAAGCCTTCCAGAACTGATATAGGCACCATCATTGTCTATGAGCTGCATTTCAAAAACTCTGTGAAGCTCAGAGGTTAGCATGTCTAGTTAGAGTGTCTAGTGAAATCTAAACAAACACTTGTATCAGTTAACAGTGCTATAGGAAGTCTAATTTAATAGTTTTGCCAAGTTTGCCATGATTATTAAGACTTTCATATTTGAAAGACTGAGTAAGTATAAGGAGATATATTAATTTTGTCTAAGCTCAAAATGTTTTAAAGTATAAAAAGAAATTAACTGTATGTGGATAGAGGTCACTTGATTAGAATATTTTTCAAAACTCAGGAGCAATCAACTAGATGTTCAGCAAATGACCAGAGTTAGTTTTTTGAAAGGAATGATGCTAAATAAGAAAAACAATAATCATCCAGGTTGAGACCTGCAGTGTGATATGAAGGCCATGGAAGCCAATTACATATCTGTGTGCATACACAAGCACATGAAAATAGAGAATGTATTGCTTGGGTTATGTCTTAAGATGGTGCTGTGTTTGAATATACAGCCAGTGCGTTAAGGGTTTTGAAACATATTTAAACAATTTTAACAAAATACAAAGGAACAAGAAGAGTTGACTGTTCAGAGATTAAACCCGACCATGTCTGAGAACCAAGAGTATAATTAGGACAGTTCACTGGACCTAAGGTTAACAAACAGGCTGGTGAATGGTGCGGTCTTAAAGTGCTTCCAGAGCAGTGTAAGGACCAGGGCTTGGATTCCCAGAAACCCAAGAAAAAGTGGGTGAACATGGTAATCAACTTGTAATTTTAGACTTTGGCAGCAAAGACAATAGATCCCCACAGCACGGTGGCTAGGTAGACTAGCAATATTGGTAGGCTCTTGGTTTATTTGACAAACCTTGTCTCAATAAAATAGAAAAGCATTCAGGGCAATTCCCAGCATCAACTTTCAGCCTTCAATGTGCACACATGTGTACACATCCACATACAAACAAAAGGTCTTCCTGTCACATTGACATTGATTAGATCACATTTCTGCAGCTCTGAGCATCCTTAAATTAAGAATCCTCCTGCCTCAGCCTCCCAAGTTACAGCTTTGTGCCATCATGCCTAGCTGTGTCGCTCCAGTTTAAGTTCTTCTGCATTGATACATGCTATTTTCTCTTAAACATGTGTTCTAATTTTATTTTTGCGAATGTAAGAAAATATGCTGGCAAAAAGCCAAGTAAGGGAGAACGTGTTTATTTCAACTCACAGCTGGAGGTTATGGTCCAGCATAGCAGGGAAGTCTAGGCAGTAGGCAGCAGGACTTTTAACAATCCTGCCACATCATGCCCACAGCCAAGAACAGAGAGAAATGAATGTATGCATACTTATTCTCAGCTCCCCTTCTCCTCTTCTATACAGTCCAGAACCCAAGTCCAGGGAATGAATGATCACCACCCACAGTGGGCTGGCCCTTCCCACATCCATTAATATAATCAGACAATCCCCGTGGATCCATAGGCTGACCTGATCTAAACAATCGGCATTGACACTGTCTTCCCAGGTGATTCTAGACTGTGTCAAACTGGCAATTAAAACAATCAGAGCATATAATACATTATAGCAATTCAGATAAAATTGTTTTGGAAGTACTTCAGAGTTTAAACTAATGAAATGAAAACACTATGTTTTATCTTTTCTTCAATGACAGATAAACTTTAAAATATTTTGCTTTTTAAAATGTAAATGATAGAAGGTCAGCTTTGTGAGATTCCAATTTTATGAGTTGCTCACAGGGAAGAACTGTTCCAACTCCCCTCTACAACTCCACACAGAATTTTTAGCATTTATAGTTAAGTAGAAGATAATATATATTTTCCAGCACTAAAGGGCTTTTACAATGTATTTTCTAAATCAGGCTAAAGAGAGTTTTCTTTGGATATAAAATGCTATAAAAGGATTTTCCCCATTAAGTTAATTCAGCATTGTGTCTTAATGAATATAAAATAACTGTAAGTTTGGTATATTTAATGTGAATTCTTGAAGAAGTAATTTGTAGGCATCATTTTTTTATGCAGATATGACTTTTTTACCCCAATCAGAACTTTCATGTATGTGATACTAAATGGTACTATCTTTGATTCTTTTGGATATGGAAAGATGTTTTATTGCAGGATAAACACTGAAGACCCTATTTGCCTTTGGATGGCTTGCTTGTATCTTTTTCTCTAGACATACAAACCTGTACTCATTCTTATGTATTCTCGTTTACCGGTACTGAGTTTATTTATTTATTGGCTCCTTAGTGAGCTGTTTTTGTTAGCCATAAGCACATTTTACTCTCAGATGCAGATGGTTAAAATAATAGCCCATACTGCAAAGATGCTTGTACATCCATTTATTGAAATACCAACTTAGGTATCTGTCAAAAGATAAGTGGATAAATAAAATGTGGTGTATGTACACAGTGGAGTTTTATTCAGCCCTAAGGAAAAAAAATCATATTGTTTTCAGAAAAATGGATGGAATTAAGATCATTGTGTGAAGAAAAGCCAGACTGCGAAAGGCAAATACCACGTTTTCTTTCATTTGTGTTTCGTCAACTTTATATAGCTACACAAATCATATATGTATTGTTCATGATTATAGATGTGGGACTATGGGAATATTAATGGGACTATGAGGAGGAAGAGAAGCAAATAGGGGAGAGGATGAATGTGGTCCAAGTATACAATGAAGGCTAGAGAGCTAGTTCAGCTGGTAGGTTGCTCGCTGTTCAAGTATGAGGACCAGAGTTCCATCTCCAGCACTCAGACGAAAACCAGGCACAGCAGTGTGCAAGTGTAGTCCCAACACTGGGGAGCAAGAGTCAGGAAGAGCTCTGGGGCTCACTGACCAGACCATGAGCCCAAATCAGCAAGCCTCGGACATGAACATACACACACACACACACACACACACACACACATTACAGACGACTTTATGAAAGCCATCACCATATACACTGGCTATATACCAATAAACTATATTATAACACACTAAATACAATCACATAGATGTCTGTGCTAGCCTGGCACAGCAAGGCCTCAGTGTGGAAGAGAGCCACATCCCCCTGAAAGTTTATTTCAAGTCTCCCTTCTTCAGCTTCAGGGTGTGAACATTTAGCTCTTTGGTTTGTGTTCTGGTGACAGTTTAAGGTCTGACTGAGGAAGTAGTCCGGCAACGGTAATCTCCATCCCACGCACAATGCAACACTAAACTCCCCGTTATTAACTGTGTATGATTTAGCAGGGTCATTAGAAATATGATTCATCCTCAGTAGGTGTAAACCAGCTCACTAAATCTAATGCCAAAAGGGAAGGGAGCATCTTGATTCCACTTTAGGCTAATAGCCAGGTGATTCAGGGTCCTTAAGAGCCCTGATATAGGCTTCATTTCTCACCACTGACAGGCTTCTAGAGTTTCATGCCATACAATTAATTCATCTTTTCACTCCTTGGATATGTATATCTCCATCCAAAATGAGCTGCTAACGGGGTCTAGAGATGCTGCTACTTCTAATCCGGTACTTCAGAAATCTAATATTTTTCCTTCATTCTTTTCTTTACATTTTGACTGTGTCTGATTGTGTTTAACCCTTCAGACACACACACACACACACACACACACACACACACATGCGCACACACATACACACATCCATTCAATCACACATATCTGTCCAATTGTGTGAAGACTTTTTCTTTGGTGCCTTCCCGTCTTCTTGCCAATTGTTCACGCACGCCTTTTTATCCTATCCAGAAAATGGAAGCTTAAAGGATTCCAAACAATAGGCTCTCTCCAGGCGCTCTTGAACATCTTCACCCCTTTCTCTTCCAACTTTACTTTCAGTAAGCTGCTGATGAGAAAGGATAAAAACAAATAATAAGTTTTTATTATTTATAAATAAATAAATAAAATTTCACCCTCTAAATTATTAGTAGCTCACAGTGCTTCAGTTGACTTCCCGCAGGAGACCTTTTATTATAAAAGGTAGGGAGATCTTTGACCTCAATCAGCATGCCACATCCAAGGGCAGAAGGTGGTTCTGGAGTGAATTTTCAGAGCTGCATAGGCCAGTGAGGTGCCTTAGCTGGTAAAGGCACTTATATCCAAGTCTGATGACTTGAGTTTGACCTTTGGAACCCACAATGTAGAAGGAAAAAAATCAACTTCTCCAAAGTGTCCTGTGACCTGCACATGTACCATGGCATAGCATGTATTCATGTAACAGACAGAAGGACAGACAGAAAGACAGGCAGACAGGCAGACATACATACAGACAGATGGACAGACAGATAGATAAAAACAAATGCAATAAAAATAGAAATATAGAACTTTGGGGGCACCACACTAGAATCTGAGGTTCACTGAGCAGGCTATGCTGACTGGACCACAAGAGTGGGGAATGCTTCCATCTTGAGCACCCAGGCCAGCACTAAGGCTACAAGAGTCCACACATCACGATGCTCTGATTGTCACCTTGGAACTGAACTCAGGTCCACAGGCTTGTACAGCAAACACTTGACCAGGTACAGGACTGCATGCTCTCAACAAGCTTCTAAGGTTGCGGTGTAGAAATAACAACTCTTTTGTCTAAAGAAGCCAAACTTTTCATTTTTATATAACCATGCTCTCTTGCTGTGTTAAGGTTAAAGTAGAGTGTTTTTATAGCCCTCAAATATTTGATGGTAGACTTTTTACAGAGAAGCTATATGCCAAGCAAATAGATTCAAATTATGATCAATGTGTGTCTATTGGAAATTCTTTCTAGAAATTCTATTTATTTTTATTCAGTGGCATGTGTGCATGCCTAGGGGACTTGTCTGTATGTGCACCACATACCTGCAGTACCCCTGGGGCTAGAAGAGGGTGATGAGTTAGTTCCGTGCAGTTCCAGTCACAGGCAGTTGTAAGCAGCCCAGTACGGGTACACAGAACTGAACAAGGATTTTCTAAGAGACCACCAAAAACTCTTAACTGCTGAGCTATTCCTCTAGCTTCCTGCTGCATATCCTGAGGTGAGTTTATCTCAACTTCAGATGTCAGAATGTATAGAGCAAAGAAACTTCATCTCTTCATTGGAGAAATTGCATTCATTCACTTTACCTCATTTTGTGTTCCCAGGGATTTTCCACATTACCCGGGATCCAGTAGATTTGCAAGACTTTTTCTTAATTTTATAATAAAATTTGTTAAATATAACTGTTTTTAATGGTAATATATTTGATGGTAGGCTTTTTACAGAGAAGCTATATGCCAAGCCAATAGATTCAAATTATGATCAATATGTGTAATATTGTATATTACATATTACACATATGTAATATTATAATCATAAATGTAATATATGATTATAACTGCAAATGTAGACACAGCACAGTGAAAAAAATTTCACTATTTGTGTTACTACTGTTAGAATTTCTATAACTACTCTCTTTCATTCTTTCACTTAGTAATTCATTTGCCTATTAAGCAAATAGGTCATGGATTACTCTAAGCTCTGAAAACACGTTCCATAAGATGTAGATAACACATAATGGTGTAGAAGAGTAGATAACAACGAAATATAAAAAGTCTTTTACAAGATCAAACATGATAAGCAGAAAGAATGGTACTTCCCATTGAGTGGCAGAGGAAGTCACTTCCAGGAACGTAGATTTGAACTGATATCTAAGCGATGCTAACAAGGAGTCTCTTCTGAGATGCTTCAGAATCAAACTCTAGCCATGAAGAAATATCTCCAGTGAGATTTAAGCTTGGAATACTTCAAGGATGAAAAGAGTTCGTTTCTCTGGGTATTGTGCTTCTTATCTGGAGAGTCTATTTCTATTCAATCCAGGTACAGAAGGAAAGGACAAATCAAAGAAATAACTCTACCAGATTCTACCTGGTAAAACATTTCCTTTTGTGGATTTACTTACAGGAGCATGAGTGAGGTTTCTTACAAAATCATGGCCAAAGGGAATTTGGACGAGGGATTTCTTGCAGAAACATGGGCGAGAGATTACATATAGAAGCATGGATGAGTAACTTAGGCAATTATATTACCAAAAGTCCTACTCAGCCTAAAAACTGAACTCAGTAAAGCTATATATGGGAACCCCTTGTCCAGCATCCAGATATCTTTCCTGCTGGAGTATTTCCTCTCTTCTAGTGGTTGTTCATTACTTACACAGCTTCAGGAAGAGTTCTATGAGTCTGGTAATTTCTCTAAGCTTCTTGGGTCTTGAAGCTCTCTTGGGAAATTCATGACCCTCCTGGGAATCTCTTCCTTCAGGAAGGGAAACATTTCAACATGGAGGAAAGATCTGTACAATACTTCGGGGGGAGGTCTGATGAAAGATCTGAAACTGAGAAATGAAGCAAATAATAAGGGTTTTGCTGTGCCAAACTGCTCTGTCTAGTATGGGAGCAGAATGCCAAGTGTGTAGCTCCAGAGGATCTGAAACCAAGCTAGTCTAAACTGAGGTGTGCTACGGATGTAAAACAGATACCCCTGGATCTTTACTCTCTATTAAAGGAAGAGTATTGTCTTGTAAATGATTGTCATATGGATCACATATTCAAATGATGATCTTTGACACATTATACAACATTGAAAATGATTTATTATGAATTCACTTATCTTAATTTTTTTCTCATCTGGTTTTTAGGAAATTACACATATGGCCCATGTGTTATATAAACAACAGTAATAAAGAAGTTTGCAGGTCATGGACAGAAGTCTCCATTTGTAGAAAGAGATATATCCTCAGGAGGTATTATAATATGGCTGATTTTCCCTTTAATGATATTACAGTGCTGCTGTTTAGAGAAAAGACAAAACTAAGAGAAAAACCAAGTGTAAGATTCATGGTTAAAGACAGCCAGACAGGGGTGGAATTAATAAAGATAGAGAAACTAATTTCAGACTTTATTTTCAAGTTTGAGCCATTGCTATGGTGTTACAAGCCAGTACCCCCAGGTAAAGGGGCCATGATAGGGCTTTCAATTGCTTGAGGAAGACTGGCAGGGCGACAGTCATGATCAGGGAAACATGAATTCTGCTTTGTAACAACCACTTTGAATTGCCTGTTAGCAACCACGTAGACTCTTTGATAGAAAACTAATGTTGATAAGGCTAAGGGGAAGGGGGAAGAAGATAGGAAACTGCCAGAGACCAAGTACTTGATGCTGTCAGAGCAGCCAAGAAAGTAAGATGCTTCAGAAAACAAGGAGGGCTCCAGGTGTCCAACACTGCTCAGAGGCCAAGGCAGATGTGTGCAGCAAACTCGACACTTTCTCCTGTAATAACCATCATGAGACCCAGATGCTGTGGTTGTAGTGGTTCAATGAAAGTCCACATAGAGTGTGGAGAGTGTGACATGGAGAGAACAAGAAAGGAGGGAAGGAGGGACGGGGGAGGAAAAAAGAAAAAGAAGGGAAAGGAAGAATAAAAGACAAATGAGCTGCATGCGTAGTCGATGCTATCACACTTGCCTAGCATTTATAGAGGCCAAGCTCTGCCCATCCCCAGAACTGCACAAGCTGCACAAACACACACCCCTAATCCCAGCGTCAGGATCACAAACTCAAGGTCAGGCTCAGTTACATCGTGAATTCTAGGCCAGCATAAACAGAACAAGGGAGAGGGTAAAATAGACCTTAGCAAACTTTCCAGGAATCTTGTCATAAAGAAAAGCAAATTAAATGAATGGGAGAGTGTTGCTGTTGTTTTTTTCTATTTTTACTCTTTTGGTTGTTGTAGGGGGCCCACCACCTAGCTCCCAAATAAATCACACACGCACGGAGTATGTTACTTATGAATGCCTGACCTTAGCTTGGTTTGTTTCTAGCCAGCTTTTCTTAAATTATTCCATCTGTCTTTTGCCTTTGGGCTTTTGCCTTGTTATATTTCTATATATCTTACTTTCACTCTTACTGCATGGATGGTTGGGTGACTGAGTGGCTGGCCCCTTCTTTTCTTGCTCCTCTTCTTCCAGATTTCTCCTTTTATTTATTCTTGTTGCCTGCCATTCCCACCTATTCTTCCTCCTGTCTTGCTATTGGACAGTCAGTTGTTTATTAGAACATCAGGTGTCTTAGACACACAAAGAATCACAGCTTCATGGAGTTAAACAAATGTAGCATAAACCAAAGCAACACATCTTTACGTTGCTAAACAAATGTTCCACAGCATAAACAAAAGTAACACACCTTAAAATAATATTCTACAATGGGCGAGAGATAGAGACACAGAGAGGCAGAGAGTGAGCTATTGTCCATAATTCATTTGTTTTTATTTTGAGATTATAATACAATTACATTCTCACTTCCTATTCCTCCATCCATACCCAATCCCTCTCCTGTCTCCTTTAAATTTTTCTTTCTTTCTTTTCTTTTTTTTCAAGACAGGGTTTATCTGTAGCTTTGGAGCTTTGGAGCCTGTCCTGGAACTAGGTCTTGTAGACCAGGCTGGCCTCTATCTCACAGAGATCCACCTGCCTCTGCCTCCCAAGTGCTGGGATTAAAGGCGTGAGCCACTACTGCCCAGCCTCTTTTTTCATTAGCTATTATTGCATGCGTATATGTATGTATATACTTACATATTCTTAAATATAACCTGCTCAGTCCATATAATGTTACTTGTATTTGTGTTTCCATGGCTGGCAATTTGGCATTGGACAACCAATTGGTGTGCTCTTCCCTGGGGAGAACCTCCTCTCCCATTCCCAACTATCTTGACTCCCTATATTTCTCTGTGTAGGATTGAGGCCTGGTGGGCTTTTCCTCATTCACTTTGACATGCCTATTGTTGTCACCATGTTCAGCTCACGTCTGGGCAGTCATGTTGATGAGACTTTAATGGGTGTAGCTTCTGACATTACTAGGAGACACAGTCTTGTGGCACAATCCCTGATCTCTGGTTTTACAGTCTTTTAAAATGAAATCATATGCAGGTTCTTATGTGTGCTGAGGAGAATTATTTAGCAAAGTGAGAGAAAAATGATGAAGTAGGATAATCACAGATGAGAGACTCTGAATAGTGATCACTGGGACAGGAAAGATGAGTCTTTGGTATGGCTCAGATGTGTTACATACATATGCCCATATATGAACATACATATATGACATAGTGGGTGAGTATCTATGTGGGGAAACTTTATGTGCTGTCTCTCCTCTCTCTCTCTCTCTCTCTCTCTCTCTCTCTCTCTTTCTCTCCTTCCCTTCCTCCCTCTCTTTTCTCCCTCCATTAACATACTAAATTGTGAAATTTAGTTACACAATTTCAAATACATTAAACTCTTATGCTTTAACTCCAAATGTCAATTCAAATAAACCAGGTGTCTCTTTCCAGCAGGTACACCATATAAAAGACATTCATTTCCATTTGGGAACATCTATAATGTGATATTTAAGACTTCCCCCCAAAATGTTGCTTACTTAACTCTTCTGGTTAATTCATAACTTCAAATACCCAGTGATCAACTTTAATTTAAAAAATTCCAAACACCCATTTTGAAGTATGTTCTGTATTAGCCTCTCTCTCTGTCTCTGACTCTCTCTCTCTCTCTCTCTCTCTCTCTCTCTCTCTCTCTCTCTCCTGTCTCTCACTCTGGAAGCTCTACTATTTGGACATTATCTGCTTGCTTCTCAAATGGTTTTACCCTGCCCCCACTATCAGGCTTTTTATTTTTGTTTTGTTTAATTTTGTTTTGTTTTTGCTCCTGTTCCATTTTCAATGGTGATGGCATTCAAAACATTTTGCTTTTGTTTAAACACTAGGAAGTGTGGTATTCCCAACTCCCTCCAGTTCTAACTCGGATCTCTATTTCTTATTCCTAGCACTTATTCTTCTTCTATGATCCAACATCTTCTCTTATGTATCTGAGCACATTAATTTCAATGCCTTTGGTTTCAATACCAACTCTGACCCTCTGAGTTCCTTGTGTCTTTTTTCTTTTCTTTTTTTTTTTTGGCTTCTCTCTCTTGCTTGAGGGATTTTTCTCAAAAAGTTTGAGTACTTAACTATTCATTTCTATTGAAAAGCTATTATAAAGAGCTATGTAAGTGACAGCGTATACCCACTGGCAGGGTTCCCTCTGAGATGACCAAGTGGGCTTCAGAGACCACTCAGTGGTTGAGTCAAGTTTTTTCTCTTTATAGTGGTTCAGCGTCTGTAAGGAAAGACTTTCAATTCTTGATTCCATTAAGCCTGGTTTCTGGAGGGGTGAAATAAGTCCTGAAGATCCAGGTACTAATGGGTCTCAGAAGAGAGATCCGTGTCTGAGGAACTGAAAGCATGAGAACCTAAGCCCTATCCCCATACCTAGGTAAAAAGCAAGGTGATACACACATGCAACCTAGCAGGTTTGACACAAGATGATCAAACAATGTAACCTATACAGTAAGCCCAGGTCCCAGGGTGTCAAAGAATATGATGGCTAACTCCTGAGGAACCATACCCTGCACATGCATGTGCAAACATGTTCAAGCCCTCCATATATGCACATGAAGAAATCAAATTTCCTTACCCCAAACTCACATCTAACCTGCAAATACACATGCCTCTCCCCATAGACAGAATGCTTTAGCTTCATAAGTCTGGTATCCTAACACAAACCAGTTTCTTGCTTACTGATGGCTCGGTCTGTGAACATATGTGATCATAACCTAGCTTTAAAGTGATATATTACTCCAGCTTCTTGGCACCTCCATCCTTGGTGACTGAGATTATAAATATCTCCTAAATTCTTCCTAGTGGGGCAGTGCTAAATTTGCACCTTACATCAGAAACTATATTCAATTTCAACCTTACAAATACGCCTTGTTTATTTCTGTCTTAGGAGTTTTGTGTGGCTGGTTACTCTGTCTATATTTTGATGATAAGCGTTCTTATGATAGAGTTCTGTATATCATTCAGATAATCAGATTTTTACAAGCATTATCTCTAATCAATAAGAGTATTTCAGGTGTTCTTTATTACCATATTTTACTGATATTCATTTAATTATCAATGTTAATCAAAGTAGTAGGGACTAAAATATGTCTTGTTTGAACTTGAATACTTACAACCAGGGCTGTATTTGTCTGTTGGAAAACAAACAAGCAAAGAAACAAACAAAAGAACCAACAAACAAAGAAAACACCTATTTTCTTGGAAGGATAGTGGAGACTTTAAAAGGAGTAAATATTTAACCTATAATGTATAGGATGTCTTGGTCTTTAAAGGGGGCATTTAACGAAAGAATTACATAATGCAAGAGAAAGGAAGCAAACAACCAAGCAGCAAGTTCAGACAACAGTGAAAAGTGTGAAAGAAGGGGAAGAGATGGTGCATGAGAAAGGGTTAAATAGGACACATACATTCAAAGCAGCTTTACTTTATTGGTATTGATCGCGTCTTCTTCCTGGAGTTTCGCATCTTGTCAATGAATAATGTATAGGCTTAATGGTCTAGTTTGCTAGGAACCCACAAACTACTTCAAAAGGACCTAGAAGATACTCAATTCCAATTTCACAAGAGTTACTACTCAACAGAGAGCTCATAAAACTGTCTTCTGGTTGTTTGCCATAGTTGAGAACCTGGCTGTAGTCAATGTTGTGGGCCAGTGTGTATATTCTCCTGAGCCCCGCTGAGTTCACCTTAGGGGTCCTGGGAAACTGTACTAACAGCTAGAGCCCAAAGATATGAATCTTTCTGCTTGCTTTGAGACTTCAAGGCTGTCTCCCTAGCCCCAGGAGGCCATAGACCTTCCAGCTGGCTCAGCTTGCAGGGCAGAAGATGAATACTCTAAAAACAGTCCTACCCAAGTGTGAGGTAGGAGTCCTGGTAAATGACCCAGGCATCCTTGTCCTCTGAGAACACAATGCCCCAGGATGTCCTGTTCTCTTCCTCCTCAGAGTATCCATGCTCACAGGCAATGCACAACTATACATACAAGGTGGCCCCAGTCCCTCTTGACATTATTTCTCTTCTCTCTTACTTCTGCTTTCTGCCGTTGCCTGCTTGTTAAACTACTCATGTCCGCTTTTGCTCAGGCTCAGATTTGGGGAGGATCCAACCAGGACATAAGCCAAACAGATGTTGCTATTAGATATGAAGGCATCCAGTTACAAATCCAGGACTCTAGAGGCTGAGGCAGGAAGATTGTGCAAGTTTGAGGCATCTGTGCTAGAGGTGAGTTCCAGGGCATCCAGGGTTTATATGAGATCTTATCCTCCTTATGCCCCCCCAAAAAAACCATAAAAGCAAACCAAACAAGAAAAAATGATATTCATCTATTTACCAGTTCTCATGAACTCATAACGTATAGGCATTGAGCCTTTCCATCTTTGCCTTCTTTTCTTTTTTAGTTTTTATTTGAGTGTATTATTGTTGTGTATTATTATTGATGGTTTGAACGAGAATGGCTTCCATGGGTTCATACATTTGAATGCTTGTTCCAAGTTGGTGGAACTATTTGGGAAGGATTAGAAGGGGAGGCATTGTTGGGGGGAATGTATGTCACTGGGTGGGGGAGGGCTTTGAGGTTTCAAAATCCCAGTTAGCCTCTCTTTCTGCCTCTTGGTTGTTATCTCAACAAGTGAGCTCTCAGCTACTGTCCTGGCCCCATACCGCCTGCTGCCATGCTCCCTGTCATGAACTCTGCTCATCCTCTACAACTGTAAGCAAGCCTCTGATTTAACCAGTGGTTCTCAACCTGTGGGTCACAACCCCTTTGGAGGGCAAATGACTCTTTCACGGAGTTCACCTAGACCATCAGAAGACACAGATATTCACATTACGATTCATAACATAAGCAAAATTACAGTTATGAAGTAGCATATTATAAACTTATGAAAATAAGTTTATGGTTGAGGGTCACCACCACATTAGGAACTCTATTAAAGGGTCACAGCATTACGGAGGTTGAGAGTCACTGAATTAAACTCTTTATCTTTTAAGTTGCCTTCATCATGGTGTTTTCCCACAGCAATAACAAGGTGATTAAGATAGTAGTGATTTAGTTTGGTTTGTTTAGAAACAAGTGGCCTGGAACTCATGACAATCTATCTGCTTCAGCCTCTTATGTCCTGGAATTTCAGATACAAGACATCACTCTCTGCTTCTGTTTGTTTATCTTTTTGTTTGTTTGTTTCTGGTTTGGGCTTTCCTTTTAAATGACCAGTTTTTAGAAGTATTTTGGGTGGAAGGAGTTAACATCATTTATATTAATTGAAAGAAAAATTTATCAGTGATTTAGAACAGATTACTGGACTAGTAGCCTAAAAATGAGTATTTTAGTTTCAGGATTTTGTTGTTGCTGTCATTATTCCTAGAAACAGAAATTAATTTCATCTCTAAAATCTCAAATTTCTAATTGATTAAAATGAAGGAGTTGAAGGTCAAAGATTTTTATCAAGGTGAGTCAGATTTCACCTAGAGGCACTGGCTTCAGCATCCACTAAAGGACAGACTCAAGATTCTTTTGGACAAAGCTATAGATTTGAACATGTTTCCTGTTGGGTCTAGGGCGTCATGCAAAGATGGGGACAGACCACCAAAGTCTAATAAGCCAGAAGCAAACTTTATTCCAGAAACCAGAATCCAGTAATAAAAGTAAGAAAATAAAATAAAAACAATCTTTATGGGACACAAAAAGCTTATCAGCTAGCTGAGACCACAGCCAGAGATGGTGTTTGTTAGGCTGTGGCCAAAGGAAGTTTTCTGAACCCATTTTTTTATAGTAGAGGCACCAAGCATTAGATCTGAAAAAAGGAATTTTTACAATCTCAAGGTAAAACTCAGATACAGATTGCCTTATTTTACAATCTCCATTAACAGAGTTTTTTGTGTTTTTTTTTTTTTTTTGTTAAACTAGAAATCTATTGTCTTCCCTGGTACTTCCATGCAGTGTTTACTGAAGCCTTGTCGTCTCCCCTTTGATGCTGCCAGTTTCACATAGCAGGGATAATGCATAACCCAGAAGTCATATATCTATTTTCTAAAAGTTGACTCAGCTCATATCCATAGGCTAGCTCTCAGTTTGCAGAGAGATGCTTTGGCCTTGTAAATAGAGCTGTGGGTTGTAAAGTGAAAAAGCCCACTGTTAATAGTTAATCCTCAAGCTGCTGACAGTCTGTTTCTATTCTCCTATGCTTGCAACTTTATATTTCTTTATTCCTATATTTTTACATTTTTATTTTCGGACCCTTCATTTCCATGAAGCCAATTGGACATGGTTGAAAGTTTTTACCTGCCTAGAATAATCCCCCTAACACTGAACTGTTATCAGTCCCTGGCTTGGATTTTTCTCTTTTTCTTTCTCTTTCCTTTTTTCTTTCCTTCCTTCCTTCCTTTTCTTTCTTCCTATCTGCCTTTCTTTCTGTCTATCTGTTACTTTTTCTGTCTGTTTTTCTTCCTTTCTTCCTACCTGTCTTTTTTTCTATCTGTCACTTTCTGTTCCTTCCTTCCTTCCTTTCTTCCTTTCTCTCCATCTTTTTGCATGTGAACCTAGGTACATGAATGCCATGGCACACAAGTGTAAGTCAGAGGCACCCTGGAGAGTCAGTCTCCACTTCCCACCTTTTTGAAGCAGGGTCTCTTGCTGTTCAGGCTGTAGTGGCCAGCTGTCCTTAGAGACCCTTAGGATTCTCTTGTGTCTCTTTTTTTCCCAGTAACAGTCCTAGGATTGCTGATGTGTGATACTGCGTTTGGCTTTACATGGGTTCTGAAGATTTGACCTTGAGTTCTTAAGCTTATATGTTTCATACTGAGCCATATCCCTCTCCCTTTGCTCGACAGTTCTCAAGGCTTGAGTAAGATCACAGTTTTAAGTCTACATCTTATTTAATTTAGGTAAACAACAACTTCTTTCTCCTTCAACAGAGTATAACTAAGTAAACCATGCTACCAGGAAATGAACTAAGGAAGCCAAGCCAAAAACCCCTAGCTAGTCCCAGGTTTTTCCTCTTTTCTTCCATTCCCTTTTAGAAAACACATGAATAAATGTGATCTTCTTACCCCAACCACAAGACTCTGAATTTTTCTTTAGGATGAAGTTTAGAGGACAAAAGGGAGGCAGCAGCGACCACTCAGCTGTGACCTAGGCCAAGAGCCCAGGGCCAAGCTCCAAGGCAGGGATGGCTTTGCTCCCCTTTCCAAATCACCTAAATCACTGGCTGCCAATTCTACAAGACTGGAGGATAGGCTGACAGAAGGTATTAAAAGGAGAGAGTAAAATAGTTCCTTTGTTCTGAGTAGAAATTGCCCAAAGGAAATTCCTGTTCTCAGCAGGTGATTAAACAGGTTTTATTAGAGGCCATTATGCAGATGGGAGTTACTAATGCTGTTTTGTTGTGATAAAATGCTCCATCCTCTCTTTTTCTTATAATTTACCTTTCAAATAATAAGGACTAGATTTATTAACAATTTGATAACTCCAGTTTAAGTGTCAGAACCTTTTAAGAATAATTTACAATGTATTCTCTCATGAGGCAAAGCTCAAGCGTGTTCACCAAATGTCTCTTAAAACATGGGAAAACAAATTGAGTGAGTGTGTGAGCCAGTATGGTGTCTTGCTGGGTATAAGCACAAGCAGGGACAGTTTCCTGAGGCTTCTTTTTCAATTTACAACTTGTATAAGGTTAAGAGTACAGGCTACTCTTGCAAACAACCCAAGTTTGGTTCTCAGCACCCATGCCAGGTGGCTCACAACTGCCTGTAACTCCAACTCCAAGAGATCTAGATCCCCCTTCTGGCCTCTATGGGCACCAGCATAAGTGTGTACAAATCCCCCCCATACACACACACACTATTTAAAACTCACATGAATTTTCTTTAACCATATTAATTTTAGCAAATTAGTAATAAATTAGTATATATGAATTTATATACTAATTAGTCTATTCCATCAATGTTTAAAGAAGAGTGTAGTTTGAGAAATTAAATACCAGCAATGCCACTTTGGGTATATACCCAAAGGATGCTCAATCATACCACAAGGACATGTGGTCAACTATATTCATAGCAGCATTATTTGTAATAGCCAGACCTGAAAACAACCTAGATGCCCCTCAACCAAAGAATGGATAAAGAAAATGTGGTACATTGATACAATGGAGTACTACACAGTGGTAAAAAATAATGACATCTTAAAATTTGCAGGCAAATGGATGGGTATAGAAGAAACCACATTTTGTGACCCAGACCCAGAAAGACAAATATAATATGTACTCACTCGTATGTGGCTTTTAGATGTAAAACAAAGAAAAGCCAGCCTATAATCCACAACCCCAGAGAACCTAGACAACAAAGAAGACCCTAAGAGAGACATACATGGATCTAAATAGGAAGGAGAAAAAGACAAGCTCTCATAAGTAAATTGGGAGCATGGGGGTCACAGGAGAGGGTGGAAGGGGAGAGGGGAGGAAGAGAGGGGAGAGGAGCAGAGAAAAATGTATAAAAAAAGTGCAATAAAAACAAAAAAAGAAAAAATGTAATTTGAACGTCATGTCTGATTTTTGCACTTTCCTTCTATTTACAAGTGAAATCAAAAAACCTTTCTTCTCTCAATGTCTCTAACCAAGTCTTATAACATGCACTCACTCAAGAGGCAGACCTCCCTGGTGAAGTGTTTTTCTTTGACTGTTGGTACCATGTCTAATTCAGATGTGAACTCATATATTGTTTCTAGAGAAAAACAATGATCAGAAGTCATTGCCAAGGGCACCTGAAAATAAGAAGACTATGGTATGTGAGTCTCTAGATCCAGTGGTTCTCAGCATCTAGCCCTGTAGCCTGCATCACCAGCGAAAGCAGGAACTGAGCCCTGCCTCTGGCATTTGAGCTGCCTCAATATGTAGGCTAGGGTTCAAAGTCACTCAGTCCACAGGGGAAAATAAATGCCTCTTCTGCTGTCTGTGTTTCTTCTACTTCCTTTCACTCCAAACCCTTCAGAGCCTTTTCAACCCCATCACTGCCATCATCAGAGCCAGTTCTTACAATGTTGTTCCTGCCCCACGTTTTCCTTCCTGACTGCCACCTTGATTTTGTAGCCTTAGCACAGGGGTAGACCTATGCCTCCTTTTCTGTTAGCTACCCTGGTTTTTGCATTTCAGAAGTTATTACCTTCCTTGGTTTAATAGATTCTCATTCCACTTTCCATAAATCCAGAAAGTTTGGTGTTTAAAAAAAAATCTGACAAATGCTTTGAATCGCCCAGAATGAGAACCTCTACATAAATGTCTGCTGTGGTTCCAATAAGAGCAAGAAGGTACTTTGGGGGATCCTGTGTTTTATGGGTCCATTAATAAATGACTGGAGTGGTTAAAAATATCTGGCTAGAAGCCCTGCTTCTCATAGACACAAAAGATGTAGGCTAATGGAGCAGCTAAACATATTTCACATCCTGGGGCTCTAATAATACTGGGGAACGTTAAGCAAGCTGCTACAAAAGAGAAGCGTTAGCACACCTAGACAAAGGCTAACCGCATAGGCTCTGAACAACTTAGAAGGAAATCAAGGCACAATGACCAGCTGTTGCCACTATATAGGACCTCAGAACTGTCTTCAGAGCTCCTCTTGTTAAAATAGGAATCATGTTGACAGGGTGCAGGAGTTGGGAAGCAGAAGAAACGTACCAGAAAAGCTGTGTTAGCAAGTGCAGGGCAGTGTTAGGGGCTATGGGCAACTGGGGCCAAAATACAACGTAAAGAAAGCAAGAATCATCTAACTAGAGAACATCGATGCGATAAAACTGTAGTAAACAGATGGGACTTCACGGAATCTTAAAAGGAAGTCATTTTCTTAAATGACACTCTTTTAGTTTAATTAATATATACATGTGTTTATCTATATATGTGTGCATGTACCCATGTTCAGATACCCACAGAGGCCAAAGAGTATCAGCTCCTCTAGAGATGGAGTTACGGGCTGTTGTGAACCAGCCATTTGATGTGGTTTATGAAAGCAAAGCTGAAAAAGCAGAAAGTATTCTTAACTGCTTAACAATTTCTCCAGCCCCCCAAAATTAAATGATAGTACTGACGATGGCATCAGATTAGGGATACACCATCTTGGTCACCCTTGAATCATTAGTATATGTTGTGCAAACATGTCATGTGATACCTGCGTGGTAACTGGTAATATACCAAGACTGACATACCAATAAGCGGTATTTTGACGGTGATAAAAGTGTTGATAAGAAGGTGGGTCTGTTGGGTAACTCCTGGGCAAGGTCAAGCTGAAAGATGTTTAGTGAGAGTTAATGCCACGTGCTTGCTCATCTGCTCCAATGCCTTCCCTCTCGTCTGCTCAGCCTGCTTCTGACCTAAACATCCAGTCTCACTTTCCATCAGTTGCCCCGATTCCCCACAGGGCTTAAGCTTCTGTCACCCAGAACAGAACATTTTATACTGTAATCCACCCTCTCATCTTCCACCCCCTGGAAGCTGAGGGTAGCTTCAAATAACTGCCCCCAGATCTTATGGTGTTAAAACTTAGCTGAGGCCTCAGAACAATCTGCAAACACTTCCCTTTATTATTTCCCAATGTCTTTTGTCTCTCTTACTGATTCTCCCTTAAATGCCTGTTCTTTAGGCTCCCTGTGTAGGCACTGTGAAAACCCCATCCTCCACGCCATCAGTGAATATCTGTCCCCTGCTTGCTAGAAGTCCCACTTAGCCATTGTACATGCTCCCACACCATCCAACCCTACTATACACATTGTGTGCATGCATGTGTGTCAATCTTAACATAATGTTAGTCCCAGGGAGCTTTGAATTTAAAAGAACAGGCTATTTACCTCAAAAGCATTGAAGAAAACTTGGAATCTATAGCAATCCCTAATAGAAGAGTCCAGCCTCTTGATATTGAGATATGATTTGTCATCTACAATGCTCACATGTAGCTCAAGAACATATATTACAGTTACTAAAATATACCTAATAATGTAAGTTTATGATTTTGTTGGACCTATAGAGATCCACCTGCCTCTACTTTTAAAGTGCTGAAGTAACTATTATTTGTTTATTGTGTGTGTTTCTGTGTGTGTGTGTGTGTGTGTGTGTGTGTGTGTGTGTGTGTGTGTATACACATGGAGGTCAGGAGTAACTTGAATAAACTGGTTCATTCCTCCTACGCAGATCCTGGGTATCAGGCTTGATAGCAAGTGCTTTTATCTTATGAGTCTCTTGCTAGACCTTAATGGTATTTTTTAAAGATAAATGCTACAGTATGAAGCTAGCGCATACTACATAATTTCATGTAAACTATTTTTTAAAATGCAAACTAATCTATAGTGACAGAAAGGAGCCCAGTGGTTGTGTGGAGTGGCAGAGGAGAAGCAAATGGCTGTAACAGGCCAAAAGGAATATTTGAGGCTATGGGCAGGTCCATTGTCTTAATGTTGATTATGGTGAGAGTGGATATGAATGTTATTATTATTATTATTAATATTTGAATCACCAAAGGCTCAAAAACCAATGGCATTCACTGTTTTCCTACCAGATTTCTGAGTGTGCCTGGTATTGCTGCCAACCCCCATTCCTCAGTGTCTGTGCTTGACGACCCCTGTGACCTACAGTTTTCTACTTCCCACTACACCTCTATGGGAACTGCTCTCCTCTGGGAGTACTTCTGATTTCTGAACCAGGATATTTCCTGGGATTCTGCTGATACAATACCTTGCTTGAAACAGACTTTCCAAATATTACATGTGACACCCATGGGTGAAAATAATATCTCAAAAATTCTTGACTCCTGATTTTGACTTTCACATGCAGACTGAGAATTCTTCTATGTGACAACCATGGGACCCACTCTCACTCAAGAACTCTGCTTCCAAACATTGGGTTCATTACTCCATTCCATAAACAAAAGTGTTGTTCTGGTATGCCTCGGTGACAGCACACTCCTGTAAGCCCAACACTTGCTTGTCATTATGTAGGCCAGATGGGCTAGCACACTTGATCTTCTGTCCTCCGCTTTGCACATCCTGAGTGCTGGGATTATAGATGAGCACCACCATCAGTTTGGTGCACATTTTTGCAGAGCTGGTCAAATGCTCATCATGGAAATTCATCTTTACTGTCTGCCGGGTACCAATTTTCCTTCAGCCACTGGGCACTGGCCATAGTAGACAGCAAGCAGAGAAAAGTCAGATGCAGAAAGCATTATCCTAACTTCCTTAGCTCAACAGTCCAGCAAAAACTGCCATAAATTTGTCTGGTTGCCCTCCATCACAGAGGAGTTGCCTATGTCTTGCTTTTACTATAGAACTTACCTCCTAAAAAAATCCTCTTGAAGCCAGCCAATCCCTCTCCATGCCTGCTTCATACAATGCCTGCCTAATTCACTCTATGGCTGCAACCCTGAAGTCCATCTCTGTGGCCCTCTATGAGCTACAAAAAGAACTGCAAAGCCTATTTCTGGCAATCAGGACACAGCATCTTCAAAAGCTTGGCATTATCTATCTTGTTAGCTAGAATCTGTGTTGACTTTCTATTGCAAGCACTCTGATCTAGAAGCAAAGAGGGGGCTTTAGCTTGCTGCATGAGGTACTTATCACTGCAGTGTTCTCAAGTCCATGATCCTTTCTGCCTCTAATGCTCTTTCTTCTATCCTTCTCAGCACCATCTTATGTCTAGGAAGATTAGGAGTCAAAGTAAACAAACCCTGGAAGATCTCCTTTATGGCTCATCACCTCCAACAGCTCCCATTATACCCATTGGGTCCTGAATCCATTTTCATCACTCCCTGAACAGCCCAGTTCTGTCTAACTCACTCTCCTAATTATTTATCTGCAGAACAATCTTTTTATTTTAACCAGAGAGATTTAGAGTCCTTCTCTTCCTGGCATTCAATATATCTCAGGCTCTGTGATAATAACTTTACATCATTTATTCCACAAACATTCCTTTGAGTCAAGTATGAAGATTTTAGTGTCTTGAAGTCACTTGAACAATTTAGCCAGTTGTGAATGAGAAGATATGATTTTGAAATCAAGAGGGAAACTACAGATCCTAGGTGCCTGATCCCTAAACCTCAGTCAGTCTCTTTTCTTTACCCAGCAACCCCACCCCCCCCCATTCCCCAACAGACGTTCTGGATTTATCTGTTCCTCAGTGTGTCTAAGGATAGAGCCTGACACAGCTGACATCCCGCAAACATTTGTCTAGTGAGTGAATGTATTCTGACATCTCCTCCAGTTTCATTCCGCTGTAGCATTTACAGGCCATTGAAGGAAAATAGGAACAAAAATAACTTCAGTAGGAACAATTCTGAAAATTAATCTGTTCCAATTTGGTCAGTTTCATAGCAAGAAATCAATGTCTCTAAGTTAATTTTATTCTTCATTGATTCTATTCACTCTTCATCCTAAAAAGTAGGAAAAATATGCACTGTGTAACATGAAGAAATCCCTTGGTGTAGGAAGGAAGGTAGTATAGAAGGGGTTGAGATCCCAGGAAAAGAAGACCAGGCTCTGACCAAAATATTTTAATAGATTCAGAAAACAAAAGTGTAGGACATGCGAAAAGGGAAGCAGGATGGAGGTGGGGAAAAGAAAGGGAGAGAGAGAGAGAGAGAGAGAGAGAGAGAGAGAGAGAGAGAGAGAGAAAGAGAGGAGAAATGTGGGCAAGAACGAGATGCCAGAATGTCTTTACAAAGAAGTTTCTTCTAGACAGAGCTTGCAGGAGGTGAAAGGAGAAGCCAGCTGCTGTGTAAGAATGGTGTGGGGTGACTTTGAAGGCCAGCAGTGCATACGAATCCTGAAGCAGTGTGCCTTAACTAAGCGCAGGGAGTTCAGATAAGGAATTGATTTCATGCACTTGTGTACTCTGCTTTATCTTCAGCTTGAAGGAAGTATAATTTTGGCACGCATTGAAAGAAGACAGAATCTATGTGGCCATCCAGGCTTACTGAAAGGACATTTGTTACCAGGCAGGCCCACTGCTTTGCAGAAGACAAGAAGATGAGGGAAAGTCAGGCTAAAAATGTTTGGAAAGTGAGGCTGCTAGTGCCATTGAAATCTCTTAGCATATTTAAACACATTTTCTCTCTCTTTTGTACATTTATTTTCATTCTAATTTATTCATCATGATTAGTGAGGCAGGCAGAAATGGATGGTGTGTTTTCCTCCGTAACTCTCTGCTTTACCTTTTAAGCCAAGTCTCTCACTGATTCAGTTAGCTGACCAGCCAGCGCATTCCTGGGCTCCATCTGTCTCTGCCTTCATTATTACCTGGGGGCTGAGAATCTAACTCAAGTCTTCAGGCTTGAAAGACAAGTGCTTCCTCTCCTCAGTCCCTATTAGGACTATTGCTATTGCTTCCATATTTTACTGTAGACTTTTGAAAAGTTGGAAAGTATTTAAATAAGAGAAAAATTATTTGGAATTTTCAAAGGTCTTATGGTTCACAGGAGGAAAACAACTATTGCAGCTTGATTTCCCTGTATAGCCCTAGGTCAGACTGCAGTGAAGTAATATGGCTGTGTATGTGTGTGGTCACATTCATAATACATCAGATCTATTTATGAACACACACATATGCATACACACACACACATACATGCACAAGCACATACATGGACACAAAGACCTTGTATGATGACACACGTTTGTAACTTTCCAGAGGCCAAAACAAATGGATCTCAAGTTCAAGGATAGCCTGGGCTACATAGTAAGAAACTGTCTCAATAAAAGTCTATATTAATTTCAAGAGTAAATAATATATATATATATTTTCCATCCATACGTACTAGAGATGACATAAGCCCTCAGTCAATCGAGGGGCAAGTTTGGTTTAGTTTTCTGCTTCAGCATAATTAATTTGCAGTTTCTGTCAAGTTCTCCTCTTGGTCTACAGTGGCTGTTAGAGTTCCCACTGTAACATCTTTGTCTTCAAAAAAAAAAAAAAATCCAGCCAAAAACCAAAAAGGGAACTAGTGAAGAGAAAGTGTAACAATCTCTTCTTTCCCTTGAATGATCTTCTTAAGTTATGTGCATAGCAGCTGTGGCCTCACAGCCCACTGACAGTTCTGTTGGCAAAGGATGTTTTTTTGGTCGATCAGAATATTCAGCTTTGTATGCAATAATGACATAAAATGGATTTTGAATAAAATGTGAATAATTGGGTTGGAAGAGTGATTCTATAGGTAAAGTGCTCATCTCACAAGCATAAAGGCTCAAGCTCAATCCCAGGACCCCATGTGACAAAGCCAGTTGTGTTGGTGTTAACCTGGAATCCCAGGACTGGAGAAGCTGTCATATTCCTGGGGCTTCTGATAAGTCAGCTGACTGACACACATTTGTGCGTGAGCACCTGCACGTGTATGTGCATACACGAACATATACACACACATCTACATACACACAAACTAAACCCCTTGCTGTTTTCCCTTTGCTGCTAGGATTAAGGCATCATGTGTCTTGAAGCATGTTCTCCTTCTACATAGGACGTAATTTCAGCCATGGTAATTTTACTCATACTGCAGTTTTATTGCATGTACATCCCTGTGCCACCAGCCTTTTTATAAAACAGATTAATCTGTATGCTGAATAGGATCATACCATACGTAGCCATGCTATTTCACAAGAGTCTGATCTAAGACTCTAGAGAGAGTAGAGTCCAATAATTGTTTTATTCCTGGGAAGCAAAGGAGTTTTGCAAGTCCAAACTAAATATTACATGCAAAAAAAAATGTGTGCATGCGCGCACACACATTAACATTCTAGAAGCACAAATACAGGAATAGATAGTAGACTCAGATGAGGGTCAAAAATCTGGTTTGAACATAGCAGAGGAAGTCATGACCACAGTAACAAGCAAGTATTGTCACAGCTGTTTCCAGTCTCCCTATATAAATATAACCCTTAATTCAAACCATTTTAGAACTGTTTGAATATATAATTTTTAAATATAACTCCAGGGGCTAGACAGAAAACTCAAATGTTAAGAACACTAGCTGCTCTTACAAAGGACCTGGATTCTAGTCTCAATGCCCACATGGTGGCTCACAACTATTTGTAACTCCGGGTCCACAAGATCTGAAACTCTTCTGGCCTCCGTGGATACCAGGCATGCACATGGTACATAGACATATGTTCAGGCAAAACACCTATAAACATAAATTAAAATAAAAAGCATGTTCAATAATATTAGTAACTGTTATTACCTGAATTATTGCCTATTAGTGATAAATAAAAATTACAGATATCTTAAAAAGTGACCCTGGCTTGGTAGCACATGCCTGTGATATCAGCACCTGGGAGGTAGAAGCAGGATTGCCAGGAGGTCACCTCTGGCTATGAAGCAAGTTTGAAGCCAGGCTGAGCTATGGAAGAACCTGTTAAAGGAAGAAAGTAAGAAAGAAAGAAAGAAAGAAAGAAAGAAAGAAAGAAAGAAAGAAAGAAAGAAAGAAAGAAAGAAAAGAAAGAAAGAAAAAAGGTTCAGACTGCTCTCAATGTCACCTTGACTCAGGGACCAAACCCTCAGAAAAGGGAAACATATACGCCAACAAGTCTGGCAGAATGGACACCTTCCCTCTGGGGACACATGATTTTACAGGTGAACAAGGCATTTTAGCATGGTCCACATGATGCAAAGCTGTAAAGGCATTAGCCCTTTACATATATTTAATGACATGTAATTAACTCTTAATGGTAACCATTAATAATTCAACAGGGAAGCAAGAGTAATGTATATGCATACATATGGTTGTTTAATTAATTATACAGTATTTTAACAAGGACATGCAATCTCTCTCTCTCCCTCCTTCCCCCTCTCTCTGTCCACATGCATGCCTGCCTGCAGGGGCCGGGAAATGGTGCTGGATCACCTGAAACTGAAGTTGCCAGTGACTGCTGGCCACCACACAGGTGTGCTGGGAACTAAATTCTGGTTCTCTGGAAATGTGGCAAAGCACTCTACTGCTGTGCCATCTCTCCAACTCCTCAGCCCTTTTTAAACATGGGCACTGAGGGAAATCTAAACTCATTTCCTTGTAGGAACACCTGGCGTTCTACCAAACAAGTTACCTCCCCAGCTCCCAATTTCTAAGCTACTATGTCCTACTTTGGCTACTGCTGTGTTCATTTCATGTGCTTTGCCTCTCCTGTTATGGAGCATATAAATTTCTAATCTTCTGGGACGTCAAGAAAGATATTCTAGAGTTAAAATTACACCACAGATAATTCAAGGAAAATGACACACATGCTTAAAAATGTTATGACAATAAAATTGATGCAACGATAATAAAGAGGCTCTTCATTTATTTGGTCACCTAAGAATGACTGTCCCTATTGCTGGGATGGCTTTATTTCTAAGGAGAAATCCCCACTACATGATTTATAAGATGATGCGAAACTGAGTCCGAATCTGCCTACTGCTGTGTCTTCATGGCTGTCACATTCAAGAAGATGTCCATGCTTTCTGTGGACGAGTTTTCTCCCCTACAAGATGAGTTCCTAATGTCAGAGGTTAAAATAAACCTCTTGCTGTGGGACAAGTGAGAGGAGGGAGGGAGGGAGGGAGGGAGGGAGGGAGGGAGGGAGGAGTGTAATTTTTTTCAAATTTGAATCATTCAGGACCTCTGAGTCTTCAAAGACAGGAGCACACTTTATTTTTGATCTCATAGTATACCTGGAATTTCCCAGGTAGTACCTATTATTTAAAAAACTCCAATGAGTACTTTAAAAGGAGTAGATACAGGGCTGGGGGTAAGGGCTCAGCACATGAAGCACTTTCTATGAATGCATGAGGGCCCAAATTTAGATACTTAACGCCCATACAAAACAACATTTGCTGAAGCACAAGCCTGTAATCCTTGCAGAAGATGGAAATGGAAATACCAAGGACTTGATTGGCAAGCCAGTGTGGCCTAATAAGTGAGTTTCAGGTTAAGTAAGAGACCTGTCTCAAAAAGTAAGGTGGGGAACAATAGAGTAAGACTTCTGACACTGACCTCTGACCTTGACACACACACACACATGCACATACACACACACCATAAATAATAAAAACAAATTTTATAAAGAGAAGAAAATAAGTAAATAAGTAATAAAAATGTAGAAAACAAATATATTGCCATTGCTCTGTTTAACTTCTTATCTTAAAACCTACTAGGCCATCTCACTTAGAAAAAGAGAACATTTTGTTGGGGATGGATATTTAAAAAGTCACCTGCTAGAGACAGAAAGATGGCTCAGTGGCTATGGGCACTGGCTGTTTTCACAGAAGACCTACACAGTGGTCCACAACCATTTATAACTAGAATTCAGCAGAACACTGTGTTCATTTTGGTAAGCACTCACATCAAGGTACATCCCATATGATCATCAACCCATCAGGTAGTTCTTGATGAGGAGTATATTAAACTCTAGACCAATGTGAGAAACAGCCCTTGAAATATATTTCATTGCATGGTAGGATTTTCGTAGTCATTTGCTCAGAATTCTACATGTTTATACTGAGACTAGGCTCCATTTAAACGGTAACTAATAAGGCACTCCCCTCTCTTGGACCATGTAGCCCAGTCTATCATTACTTGATATGTAGCCAAGGATGACCTTCAATTTCTGTTCCTCCTGCTTTACTTCCTGATATACACCATATCCAGTTTATAGAATATTAGATTGGGAATGGAACTCAGGGCTTTGTCTATGCTGGGAAAGCTCTTTATCAAGTAAGCTACATTCCCAGTCCATAGCATCTTCATTTGTCCTTTCAATGATCATGTATATTTAATGTGATTAATAATGCAGCTGGGTTCTAGGTTAACATCTTATTAGTGTTTCCTATTTGCCCCATTTAATCCTTTGGAGGGGGATTAAACTCAAGACCTCACAAATACTAGGTAAGATATCTACCTTTGGCATTTGACTACCTCCCACCCCCAATAGTAAGACAGGGTCTCACTAAGTTAGCCAGTTAGGCTTAGAGGTCACTCTGTAGCTCAGACTGATCTTGAATTCGCAATGATTCTGCTTGGGCTTCCAGAGCAGCTAGTCTCTTGCCTTCTTTGTTCATGGATTCCATCATTCTTGCCTTCTATGGCCAAGTACAATTTATAGTTCTATCACCATTTCTCTCTTGACTCTTACTGTACCGTGTGGTGTGATTTTTCCACTGATAATGTAAACAAACAACAAACAAAACCTTAATTCTACATGTCTGAAAACATCTCAAATGCAAGGATTTTGTATTTACCCATTTTCACCATGTGACACTGTGGCTCCATATTTGACTTACACGCAAACAGTTCCACGAGCATGTTGTAATGTGTGTTTATGGGTGTGTGTGTGTTTGCAGTGCACAGGTATGTGTCCACATGTGTGTGTAAAGGCCTGAGGTTCCATCTCAGCTGTCTTCCTCAATGACCCTTCACTTCATATTTTTAGATGAGGTCTCTCACTGAACCTAAGATTGCCTATTGAGTTAGACTTCCTGGACAGGGAGCTCTTGGGGTCTGCTTCTCTGCCAACTATCACTGAGAGATTATAGGTATGAACCACTTTTAAGGGTGTGCTGGGAACTGAACTCAAGTCTTCACTCTTTGGACACAAGCACTTTACTAACTGAGTCATCTTTTGAGCCCCCAAGATACCCTTTATATAGTCTTAAGGTAAGTTCTTTCTGAACCATCCACTATGGTTTACACTTCCATGGTTCAATCTCAGTCACTTTCTATGACTTTGAGAAATGCACTTCACTCGATTGTATTGGTAGCTGTCAGCTGACATCACATTTTAGATTACCTCCAATGGGTATTGGATTCTAGTTTGACAGTTTCATTTGATTTAGGACCTTAAATATGTTTGTCATTTTCTGCCTGGTGTAACTTTTCTGTTGAAGTCATTGTTCATTCATGTTATTCTCTTAAATGTGATGTTTCTTTTGCTTGTGGCTGTTTTAAAATCTTTCTTAACTTTGGCTTTCAGCAATTCAGTTCTCAAGGACTCATCAGTGATTTTCTTTGATTAAGGTCCACTGATCTTGAATTTTTTGGTTGGTATCTTTCATCAGATATGCTAAGTTCCTGGTCATTATTTCGTCAAACATTACATCTGGTCCTCTCAATCTGTCCACTCTGCTCTCTGGATGCTTTTGCATTGACTTTTGTTTGAGACCATTAGTTTTATTTGCTATTGTTTCCTAATATCAACTCAATAATATTTGATCTTTCAGGTTTTTTCACTGTAGCAGAAAGAACCCCAGGATAATGGGCATTCTAGGTAAGTATTCTGTCACTTCCAAAGGGACCTACACTCTTTTTGCCTCATTCCTTTACTAAAGGTTCTAATATATCATGGAATGTTTTTTCACTTGTGGAACTATTGAAGTAACTATTAATTAAATTTATTTCAATGTACATCATTCCTTCATCTGCACATCTGGTAAAATTTTTGTTAAGATTTATTTTCATTTATGTGTATGCCCCTGTGATTGTGTGTATATACATGAGTGTGGGCACCTATGAAGTCCAGAAGAGGGCATCAGATTCCCTGGAGCTGGAGTTATGGGCAGTTTTGAGGTGAAAAATGTAGGTGATGGAAGCCAATCTTGGATCTTCTGGAAGAGAAGAAAGTGCCCTTAACCTCCAAGCCAGTATAGCAGGCTGTATTTATAGAGATTCTAGCTTGTAGATTCTTTTTCTTGTGAACTTTCAGAGTTGTAGTCTAGTCAGTGGTGAAATCATTGGCAACAACTGTAACCTTCCAAAGACTTCCTAGTCCAGATATCTTTAGACTTATCTCCTTCTTACCTTTTCTCTTTGACAGGCATCCACACATCTAGAAAGTTTCTTTTTCAGGGGCAACTTTAAGTGAATGTTCAAGGTGTTCACCAAGGTCTTTTCGCATTGGATAAATCCACATTCTATTGGTTCCTTGAAATGCTTGACTTAAGGGGCCTCCTTACATATCTCAGCATCTCAACCCCTGAGCTCCATCCACCCTCCAGAAACAACTGCATTGGTGTATGCCAAGAGTGCCTACCCATTTAGATCTCAGCCACTTTGCCAACTGCCAGCTCTCTGGTTGTGTGTCTTCTGCCCAGAAAATCTGCTGTTTCTGATGGACTTTCCACCTCTCAGTACTTCTTTTATTTAAAAAATGTATTTCATAAAGAAAAATGAACGACAACCTTCTGTTTGCTGTGTTTTATGTCTAAAAGTATTATTCTGGATTGTTTTCCCAGAGTTTATAGTTATTTTTACAGCAGAAAGGTAAGTGTACAATTAGCTATTTTTTTTTATCTATAAACCAGAGAGTTCCCTTTAGTAACTGAATGAATCTTACAGTTTTCTTGTATTGGTTTTGTTTTGGACAACAAATATCTAAGATGTATTCAATGTATGCAGAATCTTGAAATGTATTCCAGCCCCATTTTATCTGCCTTGTTTCAGATCAGTATTTGAGGATAAACATTCTTGTTTTTGATGGGTTACAAATTAGCATTGACCTTGATTCAATTCATCTTCAAATCCAGTAAATATACTTTACATATTCCTCTGAAATGCCACTTGAACAGTGGGTCTTCTGAACAATAAGTAATCAAACTTAGAAACAAATTCCTTACTTTAATCAAATTTAATCTGTTCAGCAAGAAACTCAGGGCATTTCTATCTGAACTGTTAGTCTGTAGTTTGTTCAACACAAATATTAAATTTTCATTTGTCTTGTTCATAGAGACAAATGGGAAGATTATTTAGAATCAGGATAAAACACATGTCACTTATGCATACATGTAAGCAAGGATGAGTTTTACACACACACGCAGACAGATAGACAGAAACGGAGAGACAGAGACAGAGAGACTGATATGGGGCACACACACAGGGAGGGCCCAAAATTGAAATTAATCTGGTAAGATATTTTTGCTAAATTGTGAAAAATTCCTTTCCTCTCCTGACTAGACACAGTTGATTTATTTCATGACTTCTTTGGAAAACTACTCAGAATTTCCCTCAAACAAGAAGATACATGTGGATGCTTTTTGAAAACCATGATGGACAGAGCCCTGTCTATGGATACACCAAATGCTATTGAAGGAAGGCACGTGTAAAATGGATACTTTCCTTATCCTTTTAGCTTAGCTTTCCCTTGCTTTGGATTAAAGTCCCCTGGGGGGGGGGAACAGTCCACATCCAACAGGATATAGTATACTCACAAATGTTAGTTTCTATTTTTATGATTAACCAGTTAGTATGCCTTCCATCAATATCTTTGGCACACTGGTTGTGAGACCCTTGCAGAATGTTCAAGACCATTCCATAAATGTATCATTTACAAATGGCATACATGTCTTCCTCCATTCTTAAAACCACTTTTGATTACTTACAGTACTAAGCACAGTGTAAATGTTCTATCAATAGTTACTATACTGTGTTGTTCAGAGGATAACAACAAAAGAAGGTCAAGTACATGATCAAAGCAATTCAACTGCGTTTTCCTTGGAGTCTCCTGCATCCTAGGTTGGACTCTTCCTCCGTGTGTAGTCAAAGATGACCTTGAACACCTGATCCTCCTGGTTCCACTTCCCGAAGGTGATTATGGTTATGTGTCACCATGCTTTTTGCCGTACTCAGGATCAAACTTAGGACATCAGGCGTGCTTAACAGACACTCCACCAACCAAGCTGCCTCTTCATCCCTGATGCACTTAACACAAACGGTTCCAAAATGCAGTTTGAATTTTTGAAACTTTGAAAAACACGTGAAGGCAATAATTGTCAGCAATGTTTAGTTGTGTCTCCCCCAAAGACTGTTCCTCCCAGAAAAGATGGACTCAAAGGGAACCTTTGTGCTCACCACCCTCTATTCCTTGGTAACTTGTCCACATCAAATCTCTATCTTTTCTCTTTTACTTTTAGCTCTAAATAGAATTAAAAGTTATTTTGCTTCTTTTAACATTGTGAAGTTTTGTTTCGTATTGTGCCCACCTGCCCTCTCTCATCCTACTCCTTTCCGCTCCTGCTTGGGTCCCTCTCCTTATTCTTCCTCTGCCCTACTATTTTCAGTCTTAGCCCTTTCCCTTCTTCCCTACCCCCCCCTTTGATCTTACCTCTTTTCCTCTAGTCTTTCCTTCTTTCCTTTCCCCCTTGCCTCCTTTTTCTAAGAACACTGTTGCATTGGCCCTTTCTTAGGATGTTTTTCCTTTGTTTATTTGCTTTTTTTTTTTTCCCAGACAGACTCTGTGTATCTATCCAGCCCAAGCTAAACTTGAATTCAGGGCTCTCCTATCTCAGACTGCCAAGTCCTGGTGTTACAGGCATGTGCTTTTATAAGAATGTTATATCATCTTTATATGCATTTAGGAAAAGCCACAGAGCACTGTGGAGCAGCCTCTTTAGTATCTAGTACTTTGTTATAGTTCTCTACTTTGTCCTTATTTAGTTAGGTGACAGTAGTCTATAGTAAGTAATCCCCTCTTCTCCCAGCTTCACATTCCTCTTGAGTTGTATATGAATTTAAAAGCCTGGCTAGGCTGGCTAGGTGGTTTGCCAGAAGTCCCACCACATGGGGGAGAGAGAAAGAACAAGATGGGAACTCAAGGCAGACCAGGAAAGGGGAGGGCTAGAGAAGTGAGGAAAAGAGGAAGAAGAAAGAGAGAGGGGGAGGAGAGAGAGAGAGAGAGCCTATCTAGCGAGACTATGCGTTTTATTCTTCTGAGTTTTTTTTTAAGTGTGTACGCATGCGTATATGCACGCGGACGCGTCCTTTAAGGTGCTTTGCTAATTTCTCCTAAAGTGCTTACCGGTGCTTTGCTAATTTCTCCTAAAGTGTAAACTTCTGGGGAGCAAAAGCTGAGGCATCCTCGGCTACTTCGCTCTAAACAGACTAAAGAGAGTCTAAACAGATTCTCGCTAAATCTCAAATCCTATACGCACCATACTGTCCCCCGAGAAAGGTTGCCAGCCAGGTCATGTATTTTTGCTCATCTATAAGTTCAACCCAAGAAATCGCATTCTTCATACCCTTTGAAGCAACTGAAGGAAACCCATTTCAAATTCCAAAGGGAACACGAAACTGATCAAAGCCCGCTCTTGAAGTACCGGGGCTCAAAATTAGGGAGCACGTGAGGCCACGCTGGGTCGGTGGACGCTCCTTGTCCGGGCTCAACGCCCAGCCTCTAGCAATCCCATCCCAAAGCACCCAGGATCTCCCTCACCCCTGCTAAGTAGAGAAAGCAGTTAAGCCTGCACGCGGAGAGCAGCAAGGCGCCCGCAGGGCCACTGGGCATGCTCAGAAGTAGAGCAGGTTTGGGGCTCCAGCAGGCAGCTAGTGCGTTATACCGAAAGGAGGAGGAGAAGGCACTGGAGGAGGAGGAAGGGGAGGAGGACAGGGGCAGCAGTAGCCACGATCGCCACCACCAGGCAGAGAAAGAGTTCGTAGGGAGGGACAGATCTCCTCCCACTTGGAGCGCCTTCTGCCTTCTTTTGGAGAAAAAGAATAGAAGATAAAGAAAAGGAGAGAAAAGGAACGAGAAGGGGAAAGTAAGAGAGAGCCAGAGAGTAAAAAAATTAAAAATAAAAAAAAATTAAGGCGAGATCAGAGAGGGCTGGGGCGCGCAGGGGCGCGCAGGACCCGGGGGCGGACCAGCAGATCCCCAGTGCGGTCGCCCGGGCAGGTGCCACGGCTGCTGCCCGGAGGCGGCATGTGACGCGCGGCCGCAGCTGCCCGCGGGCGGAGCGCGCTCGGACCCGGGAGCGCAACGGCGGGCCAGGTCGGCTGCAGCCGAGAGCCCCGCGCTCTCCACCCGCCCGGAGGAGCCGCAGCTGCGCTTGCACCCAGAAGCCGGGCAATGCAGAGAAGGGCGGCTCCGGTGCGCGAGCGACCCTGAGGACAGTCGCGGTCTCGGAACGCCGTGTTGAGAGACGCCGGGGTTCGGTGGAGCTGACCGGACGGTCCGAGAGATTTCCGGAGGCGCGGAGAACCCGCGTGGGACAGCCACCTGGAACGCGGCTGCCAGGTAAGGACACGCGGTGCTCCCCACGGCTCAGGGCAGAACGGCTGGCGGCGACCGCTGACCCGGTTTTCTTGCCTTATCTGGTGGTGAAAGAAGGGGGGAAAAGTTTTCCGTGGCCGTAGGAAATGTGTTTGCTGGCGGAGTTTAAAGGAAGGACTGGAGAGGGACGAAGGTGATTTTGTCTATCTGGGGGGACGGGACCTCGGGATCGATCTGATGAGGAGTTGGAGCGCGGGGACCCTGGGTGGAGAATGCGGAGGTGGCACCTCAGCGCCTGGGAAAGCACGGGTACGGGCGTTCGGTGGCCGAGGGAGCGCCCCGGTCGGCCCACCCAGCTCCCTTGGGCTTCCTTTTCTCTACCTCGAATGAGTAATCCAAATGAGAAGCAGTGGTGGTCCACAGCGGTGTGAATGTGCGTCCTGTGTGTGCCTTTTAATGTCGTTTCTTAGGAGAGCTAAATCAGACCCCTGCCAACCTCGCAGCGAGGGGCGACTTCTGGGGTTGCGTTTATGGAGCAAAGAGGTGATTTTTGCACTCTTGGTGTCCTGGGAGAGGGTACTGAGCCAGGGTGCGCGTCTACTCTGGCTCATTCGCGGCAACTAAACTACAGACGATCTCCTGTGGCGCTCTCTCGCTCCCCGCACAATCTCCTTACAGAGCAGAGCTTGTTCATGTCTACGTGGTGGTTTTAAACCGCTAGGGTTAGGGGGAATGGTTGACTCAAGGAGGTTAAAATTCACTTGTCCACTCCGCGCTGTACGTGCTGGAATTGTGACCCTGCTCTGCCTGCTGGTTAGACTCTCCTTGCAAGCAGGGTGGAAGTAGGAGAGGAAGCGAGCTTTGGGAACTTGCATCCATATGGACGTATTTTTAAAATGCAGACTTTGATTTTAGTGTAAGTGTTTTCTGAACGTGTCTGAAGTCTGTCAGCATATCTCCCGCTCCCCACCCACCCCGGGCCCATTGATATTGTTGGCAGGGTTGTGAAAGGGTGGCAGACTCTGCTGTTAGGGAGAGTGACCATTTTCCTGTGAGCTTTCAACAGATCTTTCCTTTTTCTCTTGGCCTCTGAGATTCAACAAAACAGAGAATGTACCATTTCCCCAAGGCACGCATGCACACGCGCGCGCACACACACACTCACACACACACACACACACTCACACACACACACACACACACACACACACACACGGAGAGGGAGGGAGAGAGAGAGAGAGAGAGAGAGAGAGAGAGAGAGCACTTTGCGCCCCCCCTTTCTGGATTACTGGTTGAAAACAGAACATATTCTTAAAACCTGCTTAATAATTAGAGTCCAGAGGGTTTCATATTAGGAAATCTTTCGTTCTGCAGGAACCATTCAACAGTTTCCTGTGTTTAAAACAATGCTAGTGGATTTGCTGGGACAGCTCTTACAGGAAGATATACCTTCCAAAAAGGAGAAAGGAAAGACTGGAATAAATACATACAGGGCTGCAGGTTGGCAGTGGATGGAGGTGAAAAAGAATGAGGGCTTTCTGTTTCAGTTGCTGTGTCCCTGCAGCTCCCTGTTGTGCAAGGTGTTGGGGAGTACACATGTGCAGCGAGCATGCTTGCCTTTTCCATGCGTGTTCTCATAGGCCACAGAAGTGTAGTTTGAATCACACACTGGATAACTCTGTCTTTAGATTTTTGTCTAAATCTAAGCGGTTTGTCTCAATTAGCTTACCATGCAGTTAGCTACCATGATGCTAGAAGGCATGTCATTTCTGAAGTGGTTTCCATGGAACATAGAACTGTAACATAGATTACTAAGTTAAAAACAGTGACTGCAGATCTGATGTGGACTGCTCCCTAGACTGAGGAATGTTTTGAGGTTGAATTAAACATGAAAGGAAGAGTGATGTAAGACTTTTAAAGACAATTGTGAAGAATGGTTTAAATGGGTTTGATAGTTTAGTAAGAAAACAAGGTAAAAGGCAGACCTTTTAAAAGGAACCTTTGAGCATATGTCTTTTGTCATAGAAAATTATTGTTAGGCAAGAGTATAATTTGAAGGAATAGACTATTTGGAACTGGGTGGGATTTAGACAAAGACTACATATTACGATAAGAGTAGTTTTGTCTTAAACAGACATGAAAACTTGTATAAGAAACTCATAAGCTTTCAGGAAATCTGGAAGGGCCGACTGCTTTTTCCTGAGAGAAGGATAGACAAATTTTGCTTCAAACGTATTTGTTTCTGGAGTTTACTGGGCAAGGATAAATATGCTCTTTAAAATGCATCTTTTTCATCTTTTCTTATAAAAATAAATGGCTTACCTTTTACAGAAAAGAAAAACTTGTCATTTTATGATATAATATATTAGAAGCAAGCTCTTTTTAATCATAGTTTAGTATTTAATAGCAGGCAACCTGTTGAGCATGAGTTGTGGGGAGGGAGTAATGGGCATAGCTAGGATTTCTTGGGTCCATGTTAATAAACGGAATAGGAACTACAAGCTTATGTTTCAAAGCTTTCAGAAGTAAATTTTTTTAGGTCTTCTTCTTCTTCTTTTTTTAACCTAAAACATCATCTCCTTTCTCGAGCCAGCATACTGTTCTTGCCTAATAATGCTGTTAGCCTTGGCAGATTCAGTTGCTTACACCTAAATGGCCTGGACATTGTCACTGTAACGATGAAGAGGCTGGGTCAGGTTTGCAGTGTGGGGACGTTTACGTGCAAAGCAGCTGTGTTGGCCCTTTACACCAGAGATGAATGAGGAGTTCTACAGAGATGGGAACCCAGCTCCTCTTCATGTATGAAACCTAATTTTATATCATGGTATATTATGACTAATACCATTACATTCTCAGCATGGTTTTGAAGAATGACTAACTGGAAATATTTTCTTTCACAGAGTATGCTTGTGAATTGAAAATATATCTTCCTCACAGAAAAATAGTTTAAAAGTCATATATGGTTCCAACAAAATAATTAACCAAGCCCCTTTACTATTTTTATATTTTAAATGAATCAGCTTACACAAACATGCCTGGTTGTTAAGAGCAGTGTATACATGGTTTCCCAAAATGTGATATTTATGAAAAGCAATGCCAAACTTTTTTTGTCTAGACAGTTCTTTGAGTCTGGTGGGAGTTCTGTTCTGGTTCTTACCCCTTTGGGTTGGGCTTTCAAATTCAAAGGCAAGCCTTGGCTTCATGACAGGATCATCTAATTAGTTTAGCAGTAGTCAAATGCCAGTCAAAGTGGAAGTTCGATATGAGTGTCTGACAGACTCTGCTCTCTGTTAAGGAAACTGCCTGGACCTTGGATCAAGCACAAAGCTGACTCCTGACTCCAGGTCATTCAGTGTTCCCTGTGGCTCCTCTGCGTGCTCCTTGCAGACAGCCTGCAAGAGCCAAAGCTATACCTTTTAGGGACCTCACTGATTGTTCTCTAGAGCGCTTTTCACTGCTAAATTCCTGGTCAGTGGAGAACTTCATTGACATTGGAAGTCGTTGGAAATAAGGAGTTACACAAGCCCTACATGAAGATTGCAAGCCCTCCCCAAGCTTTTATCTCTGCCTGGTGTGTAGAGATGGTCATGTTTGCCCATCCACAACTCAAAACTGGCACAAGGAATCCTACAGAAGCGTAATTTTGTTTTGTACATACACATGCATGTAAGTGCAGATGCATATGTTTGTAGTGTCAATGAAAGTATTTGCATGCGTTTGCAGTAACCTGAGAACAGCTTCATTCCTCGGGTGCTCTCCACCTGAGCTTTTGATAAAGGGTCTCTCATGGGCCTGGGACTCACCAGGTAGACTATGTTGAATGGCCAGCAAGGCCCAGAAATCCAGTTATCTATATCTCGCCAGCACTGACTGAGCTGACAAGTGCATGCTGCCATGCCTGGCTTTAACAAACAAAAAAACATAGGTTCCGGGGTTCAACTCCAATTTCTCTTACTTGCAAGGCCAAGTACTTTACCAATTGGGCTATTCCTCCAGCCCCAGAAGTGTCTTTTCAGCAAACTCAGAGACACTGTGCAGTGGCACAAAATCAGAAACCATGACCCCTTAGTAGTCCCGGAGAGAGAACACGAAAAGCCACTGTGGGGTGACTGCTAGTTCAGCCTTCAGCCACTGTGTGCCTTTCGCCCAGGAGTTTTGGCAGTGTGCACACTCTTCTGGCTGCCTCTCCCCTGCAGTTTGGCAATTTAAATTCTTCCACCTGTCAGAGCTTCCTGTCCCTACCCTCCTGAGACTGGAGGACTCTGGCAGGCAGGCACCTTCTTAACTCTCCTCTCCTGAGACTTCAACTTCCACTAACCATGATGGCCACCTACAGTACATGCTGAGCTGTTGTCTTCTCCACAAATGCCCCAACTCATCCCAAAACCACCCAAAATATGAAAATCTGTAGTAAACCAGCCACACAATTAGACAAGAAGAAGCCAACAGATGCACGGAGGGATCTGAGCCCCTGCTGTTCCATTGTGTTCTGCAAGTGCCTCCAGGACTAGCCAACTTTTCTTGTTCTTACCAGGTTCTCACTTGAGAAGGATCTGGTCTGAGTTCTAACCCTTGTGGTCTTCAGTAATTTCTTGGGCCCCTAACCCTGAGCTCTTGTCTGACTGCTAGCTCATAGGGCTAGGCTTCTTTCGTGTTTTCAGTTCACCTTTTCAGCACTAGGCTTAATGTTTTGCCTGGAATAACTTTTAGCAATGACCTTGACTGTCAGTTTTGCTTTTGCCAAGACTTCTCTCCAGGAGCAAGACTCCATTCTATTATTTTCAGTCTTCAATTCACCTCCAGGGTAGACAGAACCCTAGACCTAAGGCACAGCCCGAGTCCTGACAGTGTATCAGTCACTTTTGCCTAGAGACTTGTGTTGCCAAGTTCACCTAACAAATAAAATTGCCTTGTCTGTCATTGTTGGCAGGATCAAATCTCAGTCTTCCACACCACTCCTGGCCACTGTAATTTGAGTTGCTGACTATCCACTGCTGAATTAATCCTCCATTAGGTCATTTGTTCAGGCCCAGCCTCAGCCTGTTTCCTGCCCCCAGTGTTCCCTTGAAATCTGGCACACCAGCGGAGCCGTGACATATTCTACCTTCGGTCACCTCTGACACAGGAAGTGACACCAGCAAAGGCTGCCTGGCTCAGGTCAAATATCTTCCAACTACTTTGCTGCAGATACAATTCAGGTGAGTCAAACCAGCATCAGATGTCAGTCTGTTTCAAAGAATGTGCCAACATTGGGAGACCCTGTACTTATGGGCACAAAATGTCCCAGTGATCCTCTACTGAGCCTGGTCATTCATCACAGCAGGATACAACTGTGGGCTTGGGTGCACTTTCTCTCTGATATATACCCTATTGCATGGGCTCAGATGGCAGAAACCTGGTCACCACTGCTCGTTGATACATTCGCTTATGGCTGTATGAAGTTTCATCAAGTCAGGGCTTGCCTCCGAAAGGCTGCCATGCAGCAGTACCTCACAGACCAACAGACTATCTCTCCAAAGACTGCTTGGGTTCTCTGTTTCAAATGTTGATTCAGTGTGTGTGTGTGTGTGTGTGTGTGTGTGTGTGTGTGAGAGAGAGAGAGAGAGAGAGAGAGAGAGAGAGAGAGAGAGAGAGAGAGAGAGAGAGATCATTAGAAAACTGTTGTTGGATGCAGTTACTCGTGTGATAGTCCATGTTGTTAGTAGACAGGAAACTGAGAACACTACTTCTGTTCTGTGGATACCCCTCAAACTGTAGCTTTAGAAAAAACTGACCTACTCATAGATGGTGTCCTGTCCTCTTTGTCCCACAAAGTGACAGTGTAATATCATGTTTATAGAATGCTGTGGGGGACATGGGGAGGCTGTGGAATCACTTTATCTGGAGTTCTCCTTTTTTATCTCCCCGTCCACACGTCCTTCCCATCACACAGGACCACCAACCCTCTACAGATTTCCCTGAGATGTTATATTCTACTTTCCTTGTTATAAATTATTATTGATCACTTAATTCATTAAATTATCAAAAGCTGAAAAACCTCTGCATAAGTAACTGCAAGTCATTTCTCCTCTGAATTCTAGTGGGACTTCCTGTCTTTGGTATTACATTTGACATCCAAGGATAACTCCAGGGATATTCATGTTGATTTTCTTCAAAGTTGACTGCATAAAGAGTATATAAGTAAAATTTAATGAACATTAGTTTGAGAAAAATGAATAAATCTACCTACCTACTAGTAATAAATATCTGTTATTTGCCTATCCACTTAAAATTGATATCTGTTTATCATCTTCCATCAATATCTAGCATCTATTTATCATTGCTACCTATTTGTCTTTATCTTTGCCCCTTATACCCCCTCTTTATGATTGGCACATCTAGCATGGCTCCAGGAATGGGCCTGATTAGGTGGCAAGGGAATAAAGAAAAGACAAACTGACACAAAGACAGGAAAACTGGAATGAGGTGGTCTGGTTTCTCTGTTGGACAACCCCGCACGCCAGAAGCTTACTGTGTTTACTATAGAGAATTCAATGGGGAGGCAGGGTTATTACATACAGATGGACAAGGAAGGAGGCAGGGCCTATACTATACCACTGGATCAAGAAGACAGGTTTAGCTAATCTCAGTTATCAGTCTTGGTAGGGGAAAAGTTGTCAGGCCATAAGTATCTGGAGAAGAAGGCGATGATGGACATTTTCTGCATACAATTGTCAACATTCACACTCAGATCAGTAAGGTAAGGCTTTGCCATTTTCCCATGGGTCTGAGGATTTAGAGTCCTTGACCCTGGGCCCAAGTCAACACTACACATTCACTTAGCTCCTCACTCACTCAAGGCTTCTTCTCCCCACAACTGCTATCAAATACCCATCATCAATTTCTATCCTCTGTCTGCCATTAATATCTATTCATATACACATATATCATTTAGCCATATAACTTTATATCACCTATTTTTCACCATTGTCTATACTTGTCTAGTGTGTGTGTGTGTGTATGCATAGAATCCATTTTCATCTATTTATAAGTACCTACCTTTCATCTATCAAGCATTGATATCTATCAAAGGTATCTATATCTGCTTATCACTTATGTATATAGGACGCTCTCTCCATTGTAACACTCATGTCATTGTTTCTGATGTACTTGGCAGCACAGTTACCCCATTTTGAATACACAATTAGGGTACCTAACATCATATAGTTTCTCATCCCTCTCAGAGATGGAAGACTGTGTTAGATGTTGTACTTTCAAGCTTAGAACAAGTGTATATTCCTTTACCTTCTGGAGGTCAGAAGTCTGAAATCAAGGTATCAGTGGGAACATAATCCCCCTGAAAACTCTAGAAAATGCACACCATCAGAATCTAAGTTTTAAGCCCCTAACTCCCTCCCATATGATCACAGTAGCTCCTCCTCTTTGTGTGTGTCTCCTTCCCATGTGATTGCACCAACAGCCTACCCAGAAAAGTCCAAGGAAACCTTTCCTTCACAGATTCTTACCTTAATCACATGTTCTACCGTAACAGGGAATCCCAACTTCTGAGCATTAGGAAATGAACGTATGTTTCAGAACATGTCATATAGCATCAATGAGTACTGTGTTAGTTGCTTCTGTTGCTGTGGTAAAAATAACCCAACAAAAGCAACTCAAGGGAGAAAGGCCTTGTTGGGTTCATAGTCACAGGGCAAGGAAGTCATGTGGGGGAGCATGAAGGAACTGGCACATTGCATCTGCAGTCAGGACGCAGGGAAAAATGAATGCCTGTGCTATTTTCTTTCTCCTTTTCATTCAGTCTTGGACTTAAGCCAGTGGAATGGTGCCCTCCCTGCAGTGGGTCTTTCCACCTCAATTACTCTAATCTAGATAATCCCTCACAGCCATGCCTGGAGGCTAACCTAGTTTACATAATCCCTCATGGGCACACCCAGAGTGTTCTTTCATGGAAGATTCTAGAGGCCATCAAGTTGACAATGAGGATTAACCACCACAAGTACCTTCTATGTGACTCTATAGACAGACATCTCACAGAGCAGCCTATGCCTTGAAAAATTAATTCTACATGCTGGCTTATTCTAGAGAGCAATGAGAGGCAGAATCAGACAGCATTCAGTCCTCCCCACATTTCACCATCACCTGACACAAAATCTCTGACTTCTGGCTTCCATCTTTACGAAGAGCATAGAAAGTCCTTTACCAAGTCAACTGTAACCTCTGGGTCACAAACCAGTAGTCTTTCCTTGGCCTCGTAGTAACATATTTAAACCCCCTAACTGTGAGAACATTCCATTTCCTGGTCTCTTCTACCCTGGTTCTTCTTCCTCTGAGTGTTTGACTCTTACCTAGTTCTCCAACACTGCTTCCTCAGTTTACACCATGTGCTTTCTCAACATAATCCATATTCATTGTTTCCAATACGCATTTAGCATGAATCACTCCTTCTCCCCAGACTGACTTAGCTTCCGAAGGGAGGGCTATCATGACACACTTGCTCAGGGGCCTCTCTTTCCTCCCCTTCTTGCTTCTCTCCTGGGGCCTCCCATTTCTATGAACAGCATGATCATCCTACATTTCCACATATTCTTGATTTATTTCCTCCCTTTTCCTCCCACATTGTGCCAGATACCGGATCCTAATACTCAACCAAGTCATAGCTCAAACTTCTTGGCTTCTCTCCTTTCCTGCCATCAGCATCTCAACTCACAAGCTCTCTAGCTTTAATGTACATTCAGCTACATAAGGAACTTAGTAAAATGCAAACCTTGATGCATGAGGTCTGGGTAGAGGTTGAAAATTTGCATTTCCAATAGCTTTTCATGGGCAAGAGGCTCATCTGAGCTCAGATCACATTAAGAGAAAAGCCAGTTTTTAAGTCCAGTGAACCTTCCTTTTAAGGTCTGAGATCTATGAATCATCTATTTGACTACAGTTTTTCTTTCCAATTCATTTGTATAGATTTCTCCTACTGAAGTTGAATATTATCATTTTTTTGTCCTGACTCCAATATCATCTTTGACATCCTTGCCAATTACACCAATGACATAATAACTAAATGTCGTACATCAGCCATCTTAGTCCCTGGTATGATTTACATTTTAGGTTCAGTCTCAAGTCTCAAGGCTTCCTTTCTCTTAACCCTCAATAATTACTGTGCTTTCTTCTTTGTCATCATGCTGGGAAGGATACCCTCTTATCCATATCTCCAAGTATCCAGATTTTATTAATTTATCAAGAATTATTTGAAATAACACTTTTTGTTAGCAATTATTTTCCTGGTACTTTGTCAGAATCTCAGTCTTATCATTGTACATCTATAAATTATTTCAGATATCAGGCCATAAAGTCCTTAAGTAAGATGACTCATTTGACATAACCTTTACCATACCCAAATACAGTCTTCCTCTTAGATGATTGATGTGTACATCTACATATAAAATATGTAACTACAGTGCTTTTATGGATGTCTCGTTATATAAATAAAACATAACACATAAAATTTGAATGTCATATGTATGTAATTTTGAAAATAACCATTTTTCTGTATTCCTTTGTCTTGTGAGGCCCACACATTAAAGGTTTAGTCCTGGCTTCATGAAATCTAGAAAGGTGGACACTTTTAAAAGGTAGACACTAAGGAGAGGATTTTAGGTGACTGGCAGTGTGATCTTCCCTCTCTCTCCTGGCTCTCTTTCCATAAGGTGAATGATTTCTACCGCATAGTACCATCACAAAGCTCTCTCTAGATAGGCTGAAAGCAATCAGGCCAATAAACCATAGATAGGAACTGTGAGGGGGAAAAACAGACCTTTTCTGTTCATAAGTTGACTTATTTCAGATATTTTTCATAGTGATGGAAAGCTGACTAACATAAATATGTTGTAGCGTTTACTCGCTACAAATCTTTGATAATAATAGAGTTTTGCAACTTGATTTGAAATGTAATTCTACCTCCCTATTTTTAAAATCTGCAGTTCATTCCCAAACATTGGCTGATTTAACTGCATAAAAATCCATCCACTTAAAATGGTCTCGAAGTATAGAAATGTGTTTTCCTCTGAATTTCTTATCAGTTAAGCGTGTCTTTTTTTTCCTGCAGTGTTTCTCTCCTCCCAGAATTACATAAGGCAGTTTGGGTTTGTGAAAATAAGATACAAATACTGCTGTGGAAGGACAAAGCTAGAATTATGCCTTTAGCAGAGCTGAGTGATAGATTTATGGAGAGAGTGATCGTTCATTTGATAACATATTAAAATCATGCTTTTAGGTGATAAACACACATATTGATAAATTTATATTGATATGTAAATTCCCACATCTTTCAGATCTATGAGAAATGGAGCACACCCTGAATTATGAATATATAGATATTTGTCCATGTTTTAAGATTTGTTTTTAATTTTTGTGCATGAGCATGCCTACACAAGTACGTATATGGACCATATATGTGCAGCTCCCGCAGAGATGAGAGGAGGGTGGGTGTCTGAATGCCTAGAACCAGAGTCAAAGGCATTTGTGGGCCACTGTGTTGGTGCTAGGAACTGAATTCAGGTCCTCTGCAAGAGCAGCCAGTGTTCTTAACTTCTGACTCATCTCTTCAGCCCCACATATTCAGCTATTTATCTAACACACCTGTGTATGCACATATTTTTTCTTATTTCAAAAATGACTACAAAGTTAAAATAAAACCAGAAAAAAATAACAAATATTTAATAGGGATTTTAACATATTTAACAAAACCATGCAATTTAGAAAGAAACAAGGGGGAGATTAAAAAAAAAAAACACTGAAGTTCGGTGTGAGCAGTGTGTTCGGGTGTGATGTGGAAATAATAGTATTTATGGAAAGGGAAATTTATTTATTTAGTTTTATTGATTTTATTGAGCTATACGTTTTTCTCTGCTCCCTTCCCATCCTTTCCCCTCCCCTTTCAGCCCTCTCCCATGGTCCCCATGCTCCCAATTTACTCAGGAGATCTTGTCTGGCAAAGAAAATTCTTATAGAACTCAAAAAATAAATATGTGTGAAGAGAACTCTTAATGACAGTGAGTGATCATCATTGCTGTTAAAATCAGAATGAGAGCCAGGTTAAGTGTCCCAAGTCTGTAGTCTCCGCTAGTCAGTAGCTGAAGCAGGAGCATCACTTGAGTCCCACAGTTCCAGACCAGCCTGGGCAACATAGTTAAGACTTATCTTTTTTAAATAGCAAGACTGTTTTGTGTTAGAGCTATGATAGATTATCTCCTTGGTAGAGGGCGGCAGATGGATGATTGAAGGACCTAAAGGTATCAGCAAACTGATGGAGATGATATGAAAGCGTAGACTGTAAATGAGATAATATAATAGGGGTTGCCGTTTTGAAATAGCGTGAGATTGCTGCAGTCTGGAATAGCTAAATCATATAAAGACTATTTCTACATCTTTCAAACTTTAAAGTACTTGGTTCTTTGGTCTCATTGATATCTCTTCGCTAAGACAGCACGTATTTCTTGTAGAACTTAGTACAAGAAAAAAAAATTGAGCCTCTTTGGTGATAATGAAAGCTATTTTCTGAAAATGAAATTAAGCTATCTTTGTTTCTATTTTGCACTGACTGTTGGGAAATTCAGACCTAAAAATAACACACAATCATAGTGGCCATTTTTGTCTATTTTTTGGTCTATCGCTTCTTTTTATTTTTTTCTCCAGTATTTTCAGTTTTCATTTTTAATGTAATCATTCTCATATTTGGGAAAAGTTAACAGGATATAATTTAGAGGCATACAGTGAAATATTATCTATAGGCATATGACCAGATATTAAGGATAGAAAAAAATAGAGATAAGTAAATGCTTTTTGAGTGAAACAAAATAGAGAAAATAATACATTGGCTACAAGATCTCTTTGGAATCCTCAAACCCCTGAAAACCACCATAGACAAAGTAACCAATGTCTAGATCATTGCAGAGGGACCAGGTAATTATGGTGCTGGCAATGATGATGTCATAGAACCCATTTTATGGGGTTAGAATCTCACCAGGCACTCTTCTAGTATACAGTTAATTAAAGTTGGTGTCTCACATGATGACTTGATATATGCAAATGTTATAAAAACAGATCAAACTAATTATCATATTAGTCACTTGATATATTTAATGTTTAGTAAGAACATTCACAATCTACTCTCCTGGTAATTTTCAAACTTATAATACATTGTCTATGACCATTAACTAGACTCATTGTGCTGTGCTGTTGGATAGATCCCTGGATATTACTCATTCTGACTACTGGAAATGCCGTACCCTTTGACCAAGATTTCCATCCATTCTTCACAACCCCTATCAACCACCATACTACACCTTGAGTTTGGCTTTCTTAGATTCCAGGTGGTGTTTGTCTTTCTGTGCCTGGCTTATTTCACTCAATCTGACATTCTACAGCTCATTCATGTAGATACAAGTGAAGGAATTTCTCCTTTTAAGGCTTTTAATGGGCATTGCTTACTCTCTCTCACTCTCTCTCTCTCTCTCTCTCTCTGTGTGTGTGTGTGTGAGTGTGTGTACACATTTCTGTGTGCACATGTACATTATGGGGGTGTGTGCTTGCACGCGTGTGCATGCACAGCACAGTTTTTTCACTGCAGAAAATTAGATTGTTGCCGTAGTCTGTATATTGTCAATCATGCAGTGATGAGCATGGGAGCTCATAAATCTCCTCAGCACATGGATTTCATTTCCTTTGAATATAGAACTAATGGTTAGATCACTAGATAATGTAGTAGCTCTGTTTAATTCTCTAGGACCCCATTTTTCCATAATGGTTGTCTTAACTTATATTTCCAACATTGTGTGAGAATTTACTTTTCTCTGTATCCTCATAAACACCTTTCCTTGTTTTTTGGTAACAACATTAGAACAGGTGTACAGTGAAATCTTATTATGTTTTAATCCACCCCACGCAGGTTCATTGTTTACAACAATAGTTTCATTTGCTGCCTATGCCATTTGTGTGTCCTCTTTTAAGGAATGCTTAGGTGTTTGGGCTGATATTGACTTGTACTGCAACCTTCCCATTGAGTTGCCTACATATTTTGGATATTAACAGAATCATGGTTTGAAAACATTTTCCATGGATCTGTAGGCTGTCTCTATACTATGTGTATGTTTCATTTTCTATGCAGAAGTGGTTTTTCAGTTTGATGTAATCCCACATTTATCACCTATGCTTTGGAGTCATGGCCCAAATATCAGGGCCAATGTCATAAAACTTTCCCTTTATATTTTCTTCCAGTACTGTGTAATAGGTCTCCTGTGTAAGTTTTTAATATATTTTGAATTGAGTTTTGGATTTGGTATGGTATAAGGGTCCACTTACCCTCCTTTGTACATGGACATTCACTTTTCTTAGACACCATTTGCTGAATAAAATAATGCCCTTTCTCTGTTATATTATATTTGGCAAAATCAGTTGACTGTAAATGTTTGGGCTTATTTTTGGGTTTTCTACTCTGCCCTAATGGTATCTTAGTTTTATGTCAGTACTATGTAGCTAATAGCCTTTAATAAAAATTTCTCTACCTATATAACATGTGTGTGTGTGATTTTGTATTAAAGGTCAATTGCACAGTGTTTTCCTGTACACAAGATCATAATCTTGTTAAATCTCATGAAACTGAATGATGCTTTGAAATTATACACTTGTGTTTTATTCATGAATACAGCCCAAAGATTCAACCCTAATAAAGTATCTGGCGTATTATAAACTTCCACTATGCACTGTCTGAATTTCTGTTACTGTTATCTTTGGGTGGGGGAGAAGATGAAATTTGAGGTGTGACAGATTTTCACACCTGGTAAGACCCTGGTATTAGCAAAATAGTTTATTTATTAGGAAATGGGAAGCAATTCCCACTGGTCCCAGTGACTGATGTACAGAACATCCCAGAATTCCTCTAGCTGAGCTTCCAAGCTTCACAGCCTGGTGCTTGGTCTGTGTAGTGACATTTTTCACTGGTGGCCCACACATGTTCAAGGTGTGGTTATTTCTGACAGCATTCCTCAAATGACTCCCTTTGCCAGCTGATTCTACTGGCCAACATTCTTCAAGTAGTCATTTTTTTTTATTGATTGTCAGCTGTTGCAAATAGCTGACAGCTGAAGGCCCTCAGTAACAACAGAAAAGGTCTCCAACTCAGAGATGTGGGATTGGATGGGTTTCTTTTCTCTTTGCATTGTTGGAATACCTGACAAATTCAACTTAAGAAATTAAGAGTTGTATTTTGGCTCAGTTTGGAGACATAATGACCTCAGCCCATAGTATTGTGCCAGATTGTGTGTAGTGGCATTTAATAAATAAAGATTGCCTGAAGATCTGAGAGTAAAACAGTCTCACTGGTCAGCCTTACAGATCAGGTTATTTTAACACACACTTTTAATCCCAGTGACCACATGACACACGCCTTTAATCCTAGTAGCCACACTAGTTGTCATAGAAATCAGGTGGTGCATGCCTTTAATCCCAGCCCTAGAGAGGAAAATAAGACAGAGGAAGACAGCTCACAGACAGTCTCATTCTGAGATTCTTGGAGGCAGGATTGCCATTTCCAGACTGAGATCAAGGTAAGAGCCAGTGGCTGGTTGTTTTGCTTTTTGGATCTTCAGGTTGAACCCCAATTTCTGACCCTGAGATTTTATTAATCGTGCTTCAGTTGTGGGTGAGTTGTTCCATTGCAATCAAACCAATCTAGAAATTTCTTCACTGACATGCCCAGAGGTTTGTCTCCTACTTGATTTTAGATCCTGTGAAGCTGGCAATTAATAGTAACTAACACAAGGGTGATGTTTCTAAAACTGGGTAGGCACCATATTTGGTGGCTAAGACTTGGGGGTTGAAGCCAGATCCCAAAGCAGAATCACAACAGAGATGAGGGTTGCACCTCTGCATTCTGAATAAACTTCCAAAATTATCCTCACTTTGCTAGGATCTCAGACTTATGAGTTGAAGAGAGAGAAATGTTTTAGATTCTTTCATGAGTAGGTTAAGAGCTGGATTGGCAAAGGGTACATTAGCTTAGTGCTTCTCCTTGTTAAGATGAGTCATTCAGCTCAGAATGTGTCTCAGGCTTGTGAAGAGTGGAGAGCTCGCTCACCGTGGAATGTAAGCACAGAAAGTGAAAACGGATCTTAGGTATAGAAATAAGAGGGAACTTCCTCTATCAGATGCACCCTGCAGTATCTGAAGATGTATATTTTGAGAAATATGGCTAGTCTTTTTCAAACTATGTTATAAACAGCAACTGCATTTCAGATGTAGGTGATTTTGACATTTTTATTAGCTTCTTTTGTTATGTCATGCAGCTATCATAAACAGAGAGATGTGAGTGTCTGTGTGTTGCCGAGTACTGAACCTAGGGCCTCACATATGCTGGACAAGTACTCTAACTGTGACCCACGTCCCCAGCCCAACAGAACATATTCTTGTTGGCATAAGGTACTAAATTAGAGGATTGTGTTTCTGAGAAGGTACAGAGAAAGGACATATAAAAATTGCTTATGTGAACAGTGGGATTTCAAATATTCAATGGTAAGATAGTCATTGCCTTATACACACACTAGTTTGGTTGAGATGAAAACTCTGAAACATGAACATAGTTTGTTTTTTCTATCTGTTCCAAGACATTTTATGTAGCACTATCTTCTTTAAATGAATAAGTTTTAATAATCATGCAGACTAACTGCTTTCCCATGAATTCATTATAAAGTTGTATATCATTAACGTTTTTATTTAAAAAAAACCGAATCATCAACCTATTAAATTTTTAGACATTCTTGTGGTAGTAAAGACCCTTGAGACAGGCTATCTATAGTCTGGTCTTATTCCAGTGTTCCTCCTGGCCATGCCTTTGTTTGTTAAATTTATTAAGCCCTTTAATTATGTCAGACAGAGTTTTGAGTGCTAGAGATGGGAGGCTAACTCAGAAAAACAAGATGCTGGCTTTGTGGGATTTATATTCCCCTCAAAATACATAGGATCTACTCTAGTATCCACAAAGGATTTCTGAGTAGTCCTCATCTCCTTGCTGTCAAAACCAGAGAAGCACGGATGCATTAGAACAGTGTGCCCCTTCTGAATGTGTGACCATCCCTTGCCTGTGTCCTCTTCCACATACTTCTTAAGTATAGAGGCTAGTTTATAATTTTCTGAAAATATGCATTGACTGGTTTTGAAGAGTTAGACAGACCATACTGATGGCCGCCACTAGATGGCAGACATGTGCACTTACATGTCCAACTAGAGGGTTGTTTGGAAAGGTTCAAAAGGAACTAACCTGAGTTCCACAGGAGTGACAGGTTTGAGTTGCTGCTATGCACCGCCTTATATGGGTGCCATGTGCTACACGTGGCAGGTCTTCCACTGCGCAGGATTGGGTGACTTGCTTTGTTCCCCGCATGCTTCACTGAAAGTAACATGGATTTCTCAAGTTCATAGATCGTCTGTGTACTTTCACTTTTATGGTAAAATGGACTTTAGAGAGAGGGCTACATTTTCAGCCCTATGAGAAACAACCATCTTATTCTATGACAACAGAAAAAATGAACTAGATGATGTCAACCTAATGCCAGACACCTTCCCTTAATCTCCAACTAGCTACAGAAATCCAAGGAAAACAATGTCTGAACATGATGCTCTCCTAGACAAGACACATGTATGAAGCCAGCTTGCCTCAATGACAGAACAGAAAACGGACCCAAATCACAAATAATAAGGATCCCTTCCCTTACCTCAATACTTATTTCAACCAAGAAATAACTCCCTCCCACTACAGTTTGGAAGAGAGGATGCCAGAGGATGTATTTCCTAAGCCCAGACCAAATGAAGCTGTTACACCGTATTAACCTGTCTTGACATTTCTGAAAGTTGCAGACCTATTACAGATGCTGCTGTTCAGCTTCCTGAGCAGCATGGACAAGATGGTGATAAGGCAGCCGGGTTAAGGAGGGGCTAAAACAATTTGTGGCAAAGTCTTGACCCTAGATGTGTGTTTATAATCTACAAGTATGTTCACTTGTAAAATGGAGCTATCCGAGCCAAGTCGTTCATTGGATTTGGGGGTAAGAAGCCAAATCTTTTTGGAAGGATAACAGGAATTTATTCCTTTAAGGCATTTCACTAGAGAGATTTTAAAGGACCAGAAAGGTTTAAATAGATGGGAATCCAGAGTAGATAGATGGTTCAGGCAACAATTACCATATAAGAGAAAAGTCTCTGCAGGTTTGTGTCTCTCCCAAGAACAGAGAACGCTCTCCCGCAGTGCATTTTCCCTTGGTGTTGTATCTGTTTGGAACATTCCTATTGTTCTGTTTTGTTTGAGACAGGATCTTGTGTAACTTAGCCAAGACTTGAACTTGCTATGTAACTGGACTTGTGATCCTCCTGCCTCCACTTCCTGAATTCTGGAATCACAGGCCTGAATCAGGCCAAGCACATCCAGTGCATCCAATGTATATTTGCTGGGTAAGCAAGCATTATACCCACTGAACTACACAACCAGCCTCGCTTTGGAGCATTCTCTTCCTAGAAACCTGCACAAATTCTCAGAGTTGTCCCTAGAAGTCACCTGACCTCACTGTGGGACCAGCTCATCTAAATACCACGCACTTTTCCCTCCCTACAGCATCTTCTTCATAGTCACCAGATATAAGTTTATTTTTAATTTTTTCTGAAACACCCACTGCAGTGCGAGCACTATTAGAACAGATTTCATAATTTTGTGCTTAGAATACTGTTTGTCCTGGGATGGGATCATTCCTTAATGTATGGTAATTTGAATGAATGAATGAATGAATGCTCAGGTATCTCTCTCCTCTTCCCTTCCTCACTCCTCTCCTCCCCTTGATTGAACCCAGGGCCTTGCTTATGCTAAGGGGTGCAATCAAGCAAATGGACAAGCATGCCTAGCTTTGTCGCCAATACTGTTCTGTTTTGTTTTTCTATTAGAAGTAAATAAGAGAAATTCTACTTATTAACTTCCAATTATTAAGGATTCTAATTTCCATAAACACTCCTTTAATGTGGGCCTGGAAGCCCACCCAGGTCTGTAATCCTTTCTTCTCGGGAATCTGAGGCAGGAGATCATTTCAAGGCCTGCCTTCTCAATTTAGATTTTTGTCTCCAAAAAGCAATGTTCGAAAGAGGCTGGAGATGGAACTCTTTGGTAGAGAGCTTGCCTAGCATGCAATAGGTCTTAGGGTAAATTTCCAGTACAAAACAAATGAACAGACAGACAAATGCCCATTTCACAATATACATACTGTAAGAATAGTATGGAAATTTTAGGGCATAAAGGGAAAGAAATAATGGAACAGGGTAGTTCCGTGTTGTGGAATATCATGTTAACTAGGCAAAGATGTGTTACATTTTTTTATGTAACTGTGTAAAGGTGTGTTAGTTTTGCTTATGTTATATTTCTTCAATGATGTAAGGATGTGTGTTTAATTATGTGAAGATGGGTTGCATTTGTTTCACCCTGCCTTCCTAAGGCACCTGATTGGTGTAATAAAGAGCTGAATGGCCAATAGCTAGGCAGGAGACAGATAGGTGTGACTGGCCAGCAGAGAGAATAAATAGGAGGAGACTCTAAAAAGGGGAAAAAGGTGTAGGAAGAGAGAATAAGTGAGACACCCAGATTTAGAAGCCAGCAGCACCAGCCAGCAGACACAAGAAGCAGTAAAAGTAAGATATACAGAAAGAAAGTAAAAAGCCCCAAGGCTAAAGGTAGATAAAGAGGAACAGGTTAATTTGAGTTAAAAGAGCTAGCCAGAAAAGAGCTAAGCTAAGGCTGAGCATCCAAAACTAATAATAAGTCTCTGTGTCATGATTTGGGAACTGGTTGGTGGCCTAAAAGAAAAGGCCTGATATAGTCTGATATTGGACATGCCTGGGCAACTAGATAGTGTCACAGTACCTGCTCAGTAGCTGTTGATCTCTTAATGTCATAAAATATCCAGTATCAGCAGAAGGAAGCAGGAGCAGGTGTTCAAACTTAACTGACTTTGAGCAGATATAGTGGGTTCTTTCTTTCTTCCTTCCTTCCTTCCTTCCTTCCTTCCTTCCTTCCTTCCTTCCTTCCTTCCTTACCATCCTATACTTTCCTTATCTCCCTCCCTCTTTTCCTCCTTCCTTTCAGAGAAGTCTTTTTATGTAGTCCAGGCCTGTTTGAAACTTAAAATCTTCCCGTCTCCATCTCTGGAGTCCTGGGATTGGATTAGAGGTGATATTTGGCTGATGAAGCATGTTGTTTTTTTTTTTGCTGTTGTCATTTGCCTCTTTCCCTCCAACTTTGAACCTGTGCTTGCCCCAACAATTCTGCTGTGGGCTTCCAGGCCCTCGGCACCTGGAGCTGTATCACTGGTTCATTTTGTTCCAAGGTTTCCAACTTCTTGGACTGAACATCTTTTTTCCACATCTAAACAACCTGGAATGCCTTGTGGGCCCTGTAAATCAATCTAGTAACCCCTCATTTGACAAATGCATGTGCAATATCTATGTTCTGTACCTGTGGAGAATCTTGCATGTTTAGAAACCCGACTAATGGAATTTCTAGTGTTTCAGTTATTCTGAAGTGAATTAACTAAGGGTTAGTTATAAAACTAAATAGGTTTTTCACATTTAAAATCTTATGTCTTGAGGTATTTCTAAACACACTAAAAATATTTTTTGTGCTTGTCAAATAGTTATCAAGTAGCTGCCTCTTTCTTTCTGGAAGAAATGGCCTTAAAGAATACGCTAGAATAAGGTTGGCTAGAAGGGTGTTGACCTGGTAAAATCATGAACAGAGCAGTTTCTCTATGATGTAAGTCGAAACTGACTGGATAGAAGACAGTCTGAGGGCTGCAGTTTCTTTGGAACTCAGTGAACACCAATCCCAGGAGTACTGAGGTCTGTCCTGACTAGGCACAGGACCTCTGCTGGATGTGAGCTATCCCATCTCTCACATCATGGGAAACTTACCTTGGTCTGGATTCGCAGTCAAACCAGAAACCATTTTTCATACAACTGTGGATTCAAAGCAGGTGTTTAGGAAGCTGAAAGATCTTTTACCTGGAAAACATGGAAGTTCAAGGCTAAATAATATTTACAATCACCATGCTCTTACAGCTCTTCTAAAGGTCTGTGGTGTTTGGTGGTTGGTACTGAGGAATACACCAAGAAGGAACATTGAGTTTCTAGACACAGGAGCAATTTAATTTAGAATATTCAGTGTTCTTTTCTGTCACTTAAAAGAACAGTTTGATGTAGAATTTTGTCTGGTATTAATTTTAAAATTGATTCCCAATGACAAAATGTTCTGTGCGCCTTGAATGTGAGCCCTTCTCAGTTTTGTCAGTTTACACCCTCAGTTCTCCAACTGAAATGTCCCTCTTATGGATCCCTGAAATCAAGTGTTCCTCGGCTGGATTTGTCTCTTTTTTATTTCTATTGATTTTAGTTTTCTAATTACCCCCATCTGCCCCATCAAAAATTAATACCACGTGTACATTTGTATGCTGATATCATGTGGCTACTTAGAGGGTTGGAAGCTGCGGGTTTAGTTAAGATGTCCTTTGTTCACTAATAAACCACTTCTACTACTGAAGTGATGCCGTTCCCATAGGACAAGTGCATCAATCAGTTACTGGGGCTGAAGACATGTCCTGGGTTTCAAAATCTTCCAGCCTAGAGGGGAGAGCAGCCCTCCCACAAGCCTCACACCTCACGACACTTCAGTTCCCAGCCTAAGGACATTCTGTGCCCTCCTATCAGTACATGGTGGCTTTTCTCCACCGTGTTCCTGCAGAATTCGTGTCTCTGCTGAGGTCTTCTGGTCTTTCTGGACCTGACCCCTGAGCAGAACCACCTGCCATTCCTAAAGAAGGGTTTTCAGTCTGCTTCATTGCCCCCCCCCAACACCTGGTTCTCAGTCATGGAAAACATCAGGACGTTTCTCTGAGGCAAAATAAAAGATCTAGGGACAATTTCATTTGTCTTCCAGCGTCTTACTGCTTTCCTCAGTCTCAAGGCAGTGGGTGTCCTGAAACTTATTTTGTTCCAATTGGTAAACTTGCCTGTAAAATTCATATAAAATATTCCCCAGCTATATCCATTGCAATTTTTCAAATGTGTTTTCAATTGCTCTGTTTTTTTAAACTAGAGAGAGAGAAAGAAAGAGAGCACTTGCAGTAGCATTAGCATGTAGACATATACACATGTAGAAACCAGTGAACAACCTTCTTCGTGTTATCATATTTAAGGCACCATCCACCTTGTTTTTTGAGACAAGGACTCTCATAACCTAGAATTTGTCCAAGAGGCTAGGGTAGCTGACTAGTGAGCCTCAGAGATCTTCTTGTCTTTGCTTCCCCAGTACTGGGTTTTAAATTTCCTACCACCATACCATTATTTTTATGGTGGTTCTGGATATCAAACTCAGGTCTTGATGCTTGCATACCAAGCACTTTACTGACCGAGCTATCTGCCGATGATTTTTTAAAAGTGTTTAACTCATAAATTTGGGCTCCTTACCAGACTTAGAACAAGAAGGAAGCAGAATATACTGGCCTCCTATACAGGCAAGGTACTGGGTGACTTAGATTTTAGAGACTTATGATAGATTCTTAAGTCCTTCTGGGCATTAGGTTTGTGTTTGCCCTCTATCTAGATAGTGAGCCTGGATAAAGCCCCTCCAATGTTGTGTGTTTTCTTTTATCATAATGGTTTATTTTAGTTGACATGTAACTTAGACAGCAAAGACCAGCAAGTCAGATGTAGTTTATAGCATGTAACCTCCACAAAAGAAAAACCAAAAGCAATGAACTACATTTGATCTTAATATTTTTATAGTGTTTATTCTATTAACTTATTACTTATGTATCTTTTCACATGTAACCTTAATTTTATAAAGCTAATGAGAGCAGGACATACTGTACATTACCACATAATTCCCAAGACTCATGATAAAAGTATTAGCTGTCCATCACACCCTGCCCTCTGTGGTCCCAGTACTGATGTCCTGAGAGGCATCAATTTTCCATACTTTAGGTTGTAGATTTGTCATTGCTGTTTATTTCCATTTTTCTAAATAGCAGGCTTGGATGGCTATGTTTTGCCTTTGGGTTTTAAAGTTTATTTCCTACTGTAGAACACTGGCCCAATTATAAATTTCCTCCTTTACACCTGAATGGAATCAGCTTTAAAACTTGGGTTATATCAATATATATTATTAACATGCCTTGATGACATTAATAGGACTCACTGTTTAGCTTCATTATTTTAATATGGTCCTCTGGTGCTCAGTGTGTGCCCTACGTTCTCCCACCCTTTTTCCTGTCTGGTCCTCCCCTCTCTTTCTTTCTCTTTTCCTCTCTCTTGATCCTTCCCCTTCCTTCTCTGTAGGATGTCTCCATCCTCCTATTCCTACCAGAGCTGGCAGCTCTTTAGACTTTCTATACAGCTATAGTCTTGGAATTGTCTTCCCTGTAACCTGTTCTGCCATTGTGCATTTTCTTCACAGATTCCATTCTGTTATTGGATTTTTGGTGGAGTGAGAAGAAAAATTATCATACCTGTCTCTGCTGGTTTCCTATATCATCACATGTTTAAGCACAACTTGACACATAGCAAGACGTGATCATCACACCCCAGACATGTTCATTGTTGCCATTAAGATGTTTGGTTGATATTTATAATTTTTATTTATTTTACCTGCCTCATAGGAATGACTCTGGGAGATAATATGATTAGAGTCAATTACTATAGAGTAGGGTAAAAGCTTACAGGGTAATTACATAGTTATAATTGCAAGAATTATTATAAGTGGTCCACCCTTCTGCACATTTAACATTTGCCTTCTATATGCACCAACAAGTTCATTAGCCAAATGGGTTATTGCAATTATTTGCAATTTCATTGCAAAAGAGTTTCATTTTTCATAGTCTTTACTAACAACTCTAACACACACACACGCACACAATTTGAGTGATTACTTAACCCACTAATATTAATTTTGAGAGAGTGAATGAGTTCAAAGTATATGAATGCTAGAAAGGAATTAGTTACTAGCTTTCAAGAAGAAAAACAAGTCCTGACTTAGAGCATTTGCTAACAACCATAGTAAAACCTCTCCTGAGGTTGGAATTCTCAAGCTCTGAAAGTCTCTTCGCCAGTTTAGAAGACTGAGGGATATAGGCATAAATGGCTCAGCTGAGCAGGAGTGAGCTGCCCAGCGCACTTGCTTTCTATGAAAGACACAGTTGCCGCAGCTAAATGCCAGGGCTCACACAGGTGTAAGATGGGAAAATCATTTTTAAAAATCATTCTATTCCCTGGAAATACTAATAATAAAAAAGGAAGGGCTTCATCAGGATCTGGTGATCATTTGAAGATAATTTTGTTTTAGTAAGTTTATCAACTTTATAGTCTTCATCTTATTTTAACTCAACTAGACAGCTGTTTTCCCTGTGCCTCTATTTTCTGGCGCACTGTGAAAAGTGAAATGAAGCCTTGCATTCAGCAATCACCTATAAAGTAAAACCATGGGTGTCCAGTGAACGCTGCCCACTACACCTGGGAAAGCAGGTTGGTTCTTCTCAACACAGCTGGTTTGCTGATTAATTGCTAACATCTGTCTACTCAGTGCTCATGAGAGACTAATCAAATTTCCTTTGAGAGCGTTAAGAGGAACTATGGCCAGGCCCAGAACTATCATAAGATCTCATCAGAGAGAGATGTAAACCAGGGTGGAGAAGAATGGCCCCCATGTGCTGATAGAAGGTACAGGGTCCACACCCGGATGCTATTGCTAGGGGCTGTGTGATGGTTTCTTTCTCCCACAGACCAAAAGACTCTAAGTGTCTTATGACCCAGTAAATTATTGATGCATCCTATGGGGATGACATCACTTCCACGCACCCAGGGAGGTGAAAATGGGTTATTAGTAGCCAAAGGACATCTTTAGATAATGTAGTGGTTTCTGATCCTATCAGTGGTCCCATTAGATGAGTATATACAAATAGAATTATTAACATTTGATTTAGAGGAGGGATGGTTAGGAAACTAGAGTCAATAAGGATATTGATGAGAAAATTCCAGAAATTCTCTCTAGATTTAAATTGTACATTGATTTTTCCCATAGACAACACATTTTTGAGCTTAGTACACTAAATCCTTTAGTGTTGTCTTGTGCACAATTAAAGAACAGAAAGTAATGAGGGGCTATGATTATATAGAGAACACTGTCTAGGTCACTTAGTGAGTTCAGTAGAAAGTTTCAAGGTCAAGTGAATTTAGTTACCATTTGGAAGTGAGACTAGTTTGATGGTAGACAGAATATACACATGTATGCATACTCATCCTCTGAGATAAAGAAATGAATGTCGCTTTATCTTCCATTGTCATTGTATATATTTGTTTTGAATTTTCAAACAATGACAGTCACAGGGCTGAAGACATAGCAATGTAGGTATATTGCTGGCTATTTTTCCAGGGGACTCAGGTTCAGTTCCCAGAACCATCTGCAACTTCAGTTCCATGTGATCCAGTGCCATTTTCTGGCTTCCACAGGCAGCAGGCCTGTAGTGATGTATAGACATATGTAGGCAAAACGCTCATACATATAAAATAATAAGTAAGTAAGTAGAAAAACATGGGACCTCTTTGTAGCTGAAGTATAAATACCCTTGAGGCAGAGCACTGGACCATAGACATGCTTCATTGCTGCTCCGCTGTTTGGCCCTCTTTGCTTCCTCTCTATTCCCAAGTAGCTGTGCTTGGAAAACACATTCTTTGTTGACAGTCTAATGCCTGTATTTAACATGAGTGAACAGAAAACTTCCATACTCAATAACACAATTTGCCTGTTTTAGAAGGATGGTTAATCCCTTGCCTCATTCTGATTTCCACAACCCCATGCTATCTTGAACATTTGAGTGGGCTGTGTGTACCTGAGGCAAGTGTTTGTAGCAGTGGATGTTGTTTAGAGCCTGCTGTGCTGCAGCCCTCCCAATTTTCTGTGTAGTGTGACTATAAACAAATATCAACCTCCTTATGTTTGTTCCAAAGCAGGTACTAAGAAATCTGGAACAAACTATTTTACACCAGATAAAATACATTTAGAAAAGCTGGTCTAACACAGGCAGTATGTTTAATTTCACACATTGCTTTAAATTAAATACAAGTGAGATTGAAGAGTCATTCAAAGAACATTTTATATATACATAATCTGTATATGTGTACAAATATATATGCATATGAAGTATGTTGGTTGATTTCTTGGAATGCTCTGCTAAAAGAATATGAAGCTGTTAGGGAAATATTACTGTTGTATAAAACCATAATTTGATTCTTTCACCAAGAAAAATTCACCAGCATAAACAACAAGGATGTTTACAAAAATATATATAAATCCTCTTAAAAAGCTATTATGTGGTTTTCCATGTCCAGGACAACTGTAAGTTATTTCTCTTGTGATCCCTCATTCAATCCTTACATCAGCACTGCAGGATGTTAGACTTGGGGAGCCTGAAGGTTAATTATACTCTTTGCTAGTTGAACATCTTGAACGACAAATGGGTGGAATAATTTGTCCAAACCAGTTAACATTTGACTCTGACCCCAGCATTTTGGGGTTATTGGAGAAATATCCAGGTTTTATTTATTTATTTTTTACAGATATGTTTTTTAAGAAAGTTCTTCTCCTTGAGTCACTATAACAACTTACTAATTTAAGAAAAGTTAAGGCCAGAATAAAAATCTGGATAATAGAAAAGCAAAAGAAACCCAAGGAAAATATATTTTAAAAGTTAGACTTAACAATATGATTCTAATATATCATTATTTCTGATGTCAGTGTTCATCTATGAGGACTCACCTGGTGGACTGAAGATATTTGTTTATTCCTCTGTTTTGAAAAATAATCTTGTTCATTATGAAATTTAGATCTTGATTTAGTTGCATATAAATACCAAAGCCAGCAGGAAGACTTTAACTTGTCTGAGATGGACCTTCCAAGCAGAAGGGAACCAAGGAAATTAGCCCTTGTGGGTGAGGACTTGCTTCCTACTCAGCTACTTTGCTGATCAGCTGCTGAGAGAGATGAAGGCTGTTCCGGAACAGAATTGAGGACTGTGATGAAACTGGCCTTCATTTGAATTTTAGAATCTATTTTAAAAATAAGATTTGATTTGAGAGAGTGTATCTGGCAGGCTTCTCACCGTTGGACACTGATTGGATTTTACTAAATGGTAACTTAGTTTGAGGATCCATTTCTGTCAGCTTTTGACTGGTGACATCCCTTAGGTTTAAATCCGACAAACAGTATTACACTATGTTATCAATATAAGTCCTGAATATTACTAAGATGGAAGAGTAGAAGTCTTTCTCACCCTGACATGAGGGAGAGAGAGAGCGCACACCCGCACATGCTATTAGCAAAAGAAAACAATACAACTGTGAATGGAGAAATATGAAATTGTAATTCCTGGACTTCAAACTAGCCTAAAAATACCCAAGCCTTCATATATTGTACATGCATATGGAGGACAGGGGTCCAGAGGGTGGGATTTGGTGTCTTCCTCGGTTGCTGGACACCCTTTGTTTAAAACAGAGTCTCTCGGCCGGGCGGTGGTGGCTCACGCCTTTAATCCCAGCACTCGGGAGGTAGAGGCAGGCAGATCTCTGTGAGTTAGAAGCCAGCCTGGTCTACAAGAGCTAGTTCCAGGACAGGCACCAAAAACCACAGAGAAACCCTGTCTCAAAAATCCAAAAAAAAAAAAAACAAAAAACAAACAAACAAACAAAAAAAACAGAGTCTCTCAGTGAATCTGGAGCTCACCAATTTGGTAAGACTGGTTGGCCAACAAGCCCCAAGGAGCTGCTGGTTTCCAACTCCCTAATGCTGAGTGCTGAGCATCCAATGCATGTTCTCGCGCATACGTGGTAAGCACTTTACCAGCTGCGCCACGCATCCATCTCCATGTGCCCCTTTATGAAGACATAGACAGTTTTTCCTTCTGTCTGGCATCCAAGCTGCTGTGTCAATGAAGTTGTTTGTGTAACTTGATTGACTTTGCTCATTTTCCAACTCTGAAGTTGCCTTTCAATGCAGTCTGCTTCTTACAGTCAAGAAAAACATATCTTTAAGGATAATTGTAAAAGGAAGATGATAATGTATATAATTAAAATGTTGAATCTTGAGAGCCAATGGTCTGTTTTATTCCTATTTGCCAGTATTCAACAAAAAATGTTAAGTATCATCTTTGTCCATGATGATATAAAAGGGAAACAGTTTATTACCACATAACGATCAAAACCAACACCTTCAGTTTTCTCACTGATCTCTACATTACTCGTATCCAGGGCCCAACTGAATGGAATAAGTACAATGTGTAGGAGGCCAGGGCAAACAATTTTATTGGTATCTTTCTCCCATTGGCCTTTGTGCTGTTTCAGTAATAGACTGATCATTTACCTCACGTGTAAAATCTCAGCAGCTCAGTGACTTTCTGGTCCTACTGCTGTCTTTATAGATGTGTACAGTGGCAGCAATGGGTTGGCATGCTGCACATGCCAGCCAAGTTCTTATGTGGTTTCAAGCTATAACCCAAAGGAAGTAAGGCTGTTTCTCTGATATGGAGATTTCTTCCTGGATCTCGGTCGTTTATGACTCCCTTCTCTATCACTCCATTGTTTGGTTTCTTTGTCTCTATTTTGACACTTCCAGGCTTTATTGCAACCAACTGTTTCCCTTCTTTAAAGATAAGACTCTAAGACTTTCTGCATGCTTGCTTATTTTTAGTAGTGGGCACCACAGTGTGTAGGAGACCTCTCAGAGCGTACAAAGGATAAACACACTCTTCTGTGAGGGTCTCAAGTGTTTCGTGAAGCTTGAGCAAACTCAGACCTTCTGGCTCAAATTCATATATCATGGGATAATTTGGATTCAAGATACATGGAAGATCCCAGAAGGGATCCCAATTCAGAAATGATTGCTACTGAGCTGTGTGGGGTTTTGTTTGTTTGTTTTGCTTTGCTTTGTTTGTTGAAACCCAATAGTATCTACACAATTTACTCATTCAAACTTAGAAATGGGTTGAGAGGAAGCATAGGAAAGGCCAGAAGAAGGGGATGAATGAAAGAGATGCAAAAGTCATAAATAGTTCAGTATTTTCTGTTTCCAAAACCATATTATGTCATTGTAAATAAAGGGTCCATAGAACTAGCTTTGGTATGACATAGTCGGAAGCCTAGATTTGGGATGCAAAACCTGGCTTGGCTATGAATGGACAATGAGACAAGAATCCCCACTCTAGGAACAGTTTAACATGGGACCATCTTCATTTCATGTTTGTAGATGCCAGGAGAACATTGTATTAAGTTAGGAACAAAGTGTGCACAAGGCAGGAGCAGTGCATAGCATATATTCATATGCACAAGTTGATTTAAAACAAGACTAAAGCTAAGAGCCGACAAAGTCAGTCATGAGGGTACTTGAGAGAGCAATTGCTTTCACTGCATCTCCCTGGCATCTTATCCAAGGGTTTGTAAAAGTAGCAGTTTCCCCATCTCTTCATTAACCAAACAGCTTCACCAACCAAACAACAAGAATAAGAAGTTTTAGCTTGTCAACATGAAGATTTTTTTTTTTGTTTAAACAAAAAGGAAGGCTTTAACTTCAACATAGTGAAATTACATATAACAAAACAGTTATCAAGCAAGAATTACAGTTACAATATTTATATCTACTTTATCTTTTATCATAACTAAGGAAAATTATAACTATCTATCTATTTTTTAACTTCATCAAAGACTCCAGAGGATATAATATTACCTAAGTAAACAGAAAGTGCATTGTAAGCAACTTGCAAAACTCTAGAAATGACAGAGACATCTCGCTTCCTGCACAATCACCCAAAGTTATTCTGTACTGTTGGGGCATCCATCTTCAGCCTACAGGCCCATAGTATCCAGCAGTCTTTTCCATGAAGCAGGACATTTTAAAAACAGTTTAGTCACTTTTTTCTGTGTCCTGCAGAATGTTGCGCAGACTCTTTCATGAAGCAGGAACCCCAAAGGATCATCTCACTTTTAGGCAAGTTTAGCAGTCATCTCTGTGGGTTCTTTATGTCCAGTTTATGCACCAGTCCAGGCAAGAGCAGTTTCTTGCCCAAAAGGCTAACAAACTCCACAAGGAGCCTCTTC
>PVIU01006703.1:0-15838 GCA_004026605.1 Ondatra zibethicus
ATCAGTGTGGCGGTTCCTCAGAAAACTGGCAATCAACCTACCTCAGGATCCAGCAATTCCACTCTTGGGAATATATCCAAAAGATGCTCAATCATACTACAAAAGCATTTGTTTAACTATGTTCATAGCAGCATTATTTGCAATAGCCAGGACCTGGAAACAACCCAGATGCCCCTCAACTGAAGAATGGATAAAGAAAGCATGACACATCTACACATTAGAGTACTACTCAGCAGTAAAAAATAATGACATCTTGAATTTTGCATGCAAATGGATGGAATTAGAAAACATCATCCTGAGTGAGGTAACCCAGACCCAAAAATAACCGAATATGGTATGTACTCACTCATAAGTGGATACTAGTCATAAACAAAGGGCAATGAGCCTATAGCTCAGGATCCTAGAGAAACTAAGTAATAAGGTGAACACAAAGAAAAACATATATAGACCCACCTGGAAATTGGAATCAGACAAAAATTTGGAAGCAAGGGGGTGGGAGGTAGAGGTGGGGGAGAAGGGGGTGGAGGAGAACTTGAGGGAACAGGATGGTCAAATTCGAAGAAGGACAGATATGAGAGCAAGGAAAGAGATATCTTGATTGAGGGAGCCATTATGGAGTTAGCAAGAAACCTGGCTCTAGAAAAATGCCCAAGATCCCCCAGGGAAGAAGTCAGCTGAGACCTTAAGCAATAGAGGAGAGGGTGTCTGCACTGATCTTACCCTGTAGTCAAACTGATGATTATCTTAAATATCGCCATAGAACCTTCGTCCAACAACAGATGGGGAACAGAGGCAATGACCCACATCAGAGCACTGGACTGAACTCCCAAGATCCAGTTGAAGAGTGGAGGGAGTGAGAGTATGAGCAAGGAATTCAAGACCATGAGGGGGTCATCCACTGAGACAGTTTGCTTGAGCTAATGGTAGTTCACCAACTCCAACGGGACTGGGAGTGAACAAGCATGGGAACAACCAAGCCCCTCTGAAGGGGGTTGACAGCTGGGGCAGACTGAGGGGCCACTGATAGTGACACTGGGATGTATGTCTACTGCATATACCGGCTTCATGGGATCCTAGTCTCTTCGGATGTAAGCCTTGCTCAACCTAGACATAGTAAGAAGGGCCTTGGACTTTCCACAGGGCGGGGTGCATGGCACTCCCTTAGGGTTTGAGGGGTTGGGGGAGAGTCTGTGGAGGGAGAGGGAGGGGACTGGGAGGAGGGGAGGGAGTGGGAATTTGAATTGGTATTTTTTAAGTAATAATGAAAAAGGAAAAAACTGTATTAGTATTAAAATGTTTCAGTGTTGTAGATTATTCATAGTTAAATAATAAATAAATTTATTGGAATTAGATGAAATAGCTTTAAAGAAAAATGAGGTTAAAAATTGCATGGATGGGCTTATCAGGGTCTTATGCTCTTGGGAAGAAATAAACCTCATGTTCTCTCTCAGAACATAACATGAAGAAAAGAGAACAACAACAAAAAAACAAGAAATTAAAAAAACCAAACAGTTGTCCTCTACAGGGCATTGACTATTGTTTCTCCTTTCTCTGTTTACTTTTTTTAGTTCTTTATTTGCATTGCACTTTGCTAGTCAATTCGTTTCCAGCATCACCTCTGAGGAGTACAAACTTCATTCCCCAAACCATCATCAAAATGTTTGTTTCCGTTTAGTACATGAGTTTCGGCACAAATTGAATAAGTATGCCTTTACATTCTAGGAGATTTAAAATCTAATTCACCAAGGGCTATAATTTTCAAAGTCTAATTTTCAGCTTCCACAGCAAAAACCCAAACTATCCTTTGAAGTCAGTGGGAAACCTTTGCACAGAGCACTGAAGAAAATGAGAGATGAGCGAAAGGACGTGACTTCATTCATCTGAGATGCCTATTTATTTATTCTCTCTCTCACTCTCTCTACATATTTATACACACACACACACACATACATACATATATTGCTGCAGGGGGTGCAAACATGCCATAGTGCATCTGTGGAAGTCAATGGACGACTTGTGGGTGTTCCCTCCTTTCACCGTGTGTGCCATAGATATTGGACAGGTTAGGTGGCATGTGGCTTTACATGCTGAGCCATATTGTTGGTCCACTTGCATTATATTTATTCCATTTTAAATTAACTTCTACTTTAAGCATAAGTCTCTGTGTTGTGCATAGCAAGCCCAGTTAGTTTCAGACACTGCCCTTTGCCCTAAACCTTCTATTTCCTTCAAGTCAAAAAATAAAAATCCAACAACAGCCTCCAGTGTCATACTTGTCACTTTGTTTAAACTTCTGAAACTCTTAGATTATCCTTCTTTGTGTAGATTCTTTGGTTTTCAGGTGTATTTTTTGCATGAATGTATAGTGTGCATTCTAGTGTATATAGATATTCAGTGTGTATGGGCATGTCATGTGCAAATGTGTTTGTGCTGATGTCATCCTTTCTGCTCCTCATTGCATTTACTAAGCAAGGTCTCCCCTGAGCCTGAAGCTTGACAATTCCTATTCATCCAGCTAACCAATTTGCTCTGGGGATCCTTTCCCAAGCAATGGAATTACTAGAGGTTGCCATGCCTGTCTAGCTTTTATATGGGTCCAGGGGGAGTCTAATGATGGCCCTCACACCTGTACAACAAGCATTTAATACACTGAGCCACCTTCCCTTCCCTTTAGTGGCATTTAAAGTTGTTCATTTCTGCTATATTCATATCTTTAAAAGAAACTAACTATTACTTAGGACAGTGTTTTTCTACACTGATAATGTTGATATCTTTGCTATAGTGATATATGTATATGGGGGGAAGGTGTTTGTCATACAATGCTCATTGGCATCTTTGGTGTCTACACATCTTGATATCTGAAGAACTACCCTGCTAAATGTAGTAACAACAAAATTTTAAAAAGTTCACAAACAACAAACATTGCTAAATATCTCTAGCTGGTAGGATTTGGGTAGATGTTGGCCAAGTTGCTTCTCGTTAAGAACCACAGGATGAGAATGAGTTTAGACCTTTGTTATCATTTTAGTTATAATTTGTAAATGCATTGCTTTTGAGACAGGGAACTAGGCAGACATTTTAGTGTAGGCTGTCTTTTTCTGATAGAACACAGATAGAAATGTCATACTTATTCAATGACCCTCCACTCCTGTTATTTTCTTTCTGTCAGCAGAATCAAAAAGTAATTTTGAAGAAGTGTGGTTATGTTACTTCATGCCATCAATCTCAGAAGGTCAGGCCTAGCCTCCTTGCCCCACCCCATCCTTTCTTCACCCATTATTTTTTAGGGGCAGAAACATGAACGCCAATTTGAGCTCTGCTAAAGATTCCTTCCCCAACTCTCTTTCAATCTGGTCCTTCTTAAATACAGTTTTCTTAGGTCCCATCACATTCTCTCATGCTGTGTTGGTCAGAAAATGTTTGTTAAGGCTTGTTCATCTCCTTGAACCCCAGATTCCTCTCAGGACCTTGTGAAAGTAGGGGGTGTGACTCCTTCTTCTCTGTGAAGGCCTACACAGTAAATACTTTCATCTTTATAGGCTGTATGTTCTAGCTGTTGAATGTTCTTTGTTGACTGAGGTTTCTGTCCTGCCTGACCCCTCAGCTGTTCAGTCCCAATGAAACATACAGAGGTCTACATTAATTATAAACTGGTTGACCTAGTAGCTAAGGCTTCTTATAAATTAATTCTTTCTTACATCTTAAATTAGCCCATTATTCTTGTCTATGTCAAACACGTGGCTTGTACCTTTTTTAGCGAGGCACTCTCATCTTGCAGCCTCTGTGTCTGAGTGATGACTGCAGACTGAGTCTTTCCTCTTCCCAGAATCCTCCTGTTCACCCCACCTCTACTTCCTGTGGCAGGACAGAGACTTTGGTCAACAGTTCTTCTTTGTTTGTACTTGGGGGTTTGATATTTTTGGAATTCTGTTTCAAAGTCTTCAGTACACCATTGGCACCACCCTGGGGGTCTGCTATTAACTTACAATATTCTGTTCCCAAGCCCTGGAGCTTCTCTTCCCTTCTCAGTGAGCACAAGATAATCTGTGTATGTGTCAATAGATACTAATAAGGGTGAGGTCACCCTAACCTACAACATGGCACCTTGGCATTAGATCAAAGAGCAGAAGCAGAAAGGCTTGAATGGCCCATCTTCTTCCATGGCTTCTTTTTTAGATACAAATTGTGAAAGATTCCTATGACCTTCTTGTAACTCAGTCACGTGACTTTTGTGAGGCCAATGCCATCCCTTTGCCTGGAGGGAGGGAATTTCTGTCTCTTAAGACTCAGGAATACAGAGAACAATATGTGCAGCCCTTGATTAACCCCTCCAATTTAGTAATATCAGGTTACCCTTTTGCCAGATAGTTATTCTGTCATGCCTCTTTACTTTTCAGTCAGAGGTAAACATTGAAGAGAACAGAATTTTCTGTGGTTATTGTCTTTATTCAGAAAGCCTCCTGTGTCCTGCACAATTTGTACTGCACAAATCTGTGTCTTTTTTCTTGCTTATTTATTTTGTTTAACAGAAATCTCAGCCATTAAACCTGAGTGAATAAGGACAAAAATGAACCTTCCTCCCACAAAACTCCAGATAACGTATCTGTCTTTTAAAAATCCATTCTTAATGAATACAACTCATATGGGGGGGAATAATGCTGGGTTATGTAGATGGAGTGTTCTGAGAAGTGGTGGTAGCTAGTGTTTTCTACCCTTGGTGACGTTTACTGGCCTTAAAGCTTCTTGCCCATTCTTGACTAATTGCCCCACTTTTATTTAACGTCTTAGTTCAGTCATTCAAATGTTTGAATGATCCAAATTCTTCCTGTCCCCTACCCCAGTGTGAAGATAGTTTGCTTGGGACATATGGGGATGATCTTAATGCTTGTATCTTTCACATTTCCCCCATGGCTCATCTTTTTCTATAGCCAGAAGCTATTCTGGGGGAAAGTAGGGTGATGAGAGAAGTAGGGATGTGTGGTAGCCCTTTCTTGTCAGATCCGTTTGTCCTGGCTGGGACTGATGTGCACTTTGCGCTCTCTTACTCCAGGCTCTCATGGATGCTAACTCGATCTGGCATTTTCCAATTCTTTGGAGGTTCTCAGCTTTTCAATGGCTCCCTTGACCTGCCTAATTCATTGAAATTATTCATTATGACTCAGGGATTTCTTAGTCTGTGACTATTGAGAAGTTCATTTCCAGCTCTTACTGCTGAACCTTACTGGCTTTGTCATGGAGATGGACAGCAGACCACATTTTCTCATGTGTGACAGTTTGATGAAGTTACATACTTAGACACTCCTTGACACACAACCCAGAAATGTAGGTAGATTTGAGACAACAGCGTGTCCAGAGCTCCAAACATTGGAGCAGCTGCCTTTATTTTGGCTCACTCTCTGTCCAGAGTAGGAGTGGATCCAAAGCTCACCATCCTCTTTACATTGAATATGAGTCACCCACCCACTAGTCCTCTGTGTCTCCTGAATGTAGATCCCTTCCAAAAAATTCCACTTGAAAGGCTAGGGTGAGAAGAAATCAGCTTTTCCCCAAGCACTAGGTAGAACAGACTGGCATTCATGATTCTCTCCACTAGAATCTACCGTGTCTAGAAACTCACTGTTCCCAGAGCTGAGGATGCACACAGCCCTGAACTAAATCCTTACCTCATGATGAATGAAATTCTACTAACAGTTATGTATACATAAACCTACTTTTTCATCTTGTATTGCTTCTGGTATGGGAGAGATTTCCTGAGTTCTGGCATGGATTATAGATGACATCCTTAAATTCTGGATATTACCAATATAGTAAATCAGATTTCTATATGTCTCAGAATAATGGGTTATTATATATGTACATGGAAACTATGGCATGATCAAACCTATTTTATCATTGAAAAATGCATGAACCATGAAAAGATGCTTAAAAATAAGGCGCACGGATGACAAATACAAGGGAGGCTTCTAAGGCTCAAAGACCCTAGATCCTGAGGGTGCTTCAAGACAAGTCCCTTTTACAGAAATCTGGGGCAAAACTATATTGGAGAAAACTATATAGTTTTCTATTATAGAAATAAAAATAGTTTCCAAGCTTTAAACAAATTATAGTGGTAAAGGGCAGGATTTTCCACTTCGGCTCCTCTTCTCTGGAAATACCCTCATGGACACATCCAGTGTTTGCTTGTCTTAATATCATTTGCTTCTTAATTGAACCATACAATCAAGTTTAGCCATCACAAATGCCTCCAGAAGATTATGCTACCTTAGGAGGTTGTGTTGCTGTTCAAACTGGTAAAGCTGGTTGATACTCTCTGCCATACATAGACTTGCAACTACGAGGTGCACAGCTCTCTTGAGTTGGTCTACTATGGACTTACTAGTACAAGAAGCACAGAAAGTTCGGTGATGGAATAGGCTGAGAGCAGATTTGCCAGAGTGGAAACATAAGCTTCTGAGTGGGCAGTTCGCTTTCTCTGGGACCCCCTCTTTTCCTCACTATAATGAAGATAATGGCTCCTGGATGCTGGCCCTGAAACAAGGATTAAGTAAATTAGCACATATGAAGCACTTGGAGCAGCGCCTGACCTAGTAAATGAGCAATTAATTTCAGTTATCATCAATAAGTGCAAAAGAATTGCTCATGTAGTTGAAAGCTCATTCATTTCTAAGATGAATTTTTGAAAATGTTGCAATCACTTCATTCTGCATGTTCCCTTTGTAAGCTTTTCCTGAAAACCCATTATGGGTTAGACATTTGCACCAGGCACTGGGGAAAAACTATCAAAGTTGCATGAATATAAATGACCTGCCCTCAAATGATGTGTAATCTGTTGGTGGAGAAGGAGGAGGAACTTGAAGTGGAAAGTGGTGATAATGTGTGCTAGTCAAAGCAGTGGCAGGAACAATGTGAACCTGTTGTGGGAAGTCCTTCTGTATATGTGTTGCTTTTATTTGTTAATGAATAAAGAAGCCATTTTGGCCTGTGATAGGACAGAATAGAGCTAGGCAGGAAAACTAATCTGAATGTTGGAAGAAAATAGACAAAGTCAGTGAGAAGCCATGTGTTGGAAGGAGGCTGCTTGTTGGTTCCTGGCTGCTCAGCCTCAAAAAAACCACACAGAAACTATGTTATTTAAACCAGTGCTTGGCTCATTAGCTCTAGCTTCTTATTGGCTAACACTTATATCTTATTAACCCATTTCTTGTAATCTGTGTATCGCCACATGGCTGTGGCTTGCCAGCTAAAGTTTCAGTGTCTGTCTCCCGGGGCAGTTCCATGGCTTCTTCCTGACTCTGCTTCCTTTCTCCCAGCATTCAGTTTAGTTTTGCCCCTCCTAGGTCTGTTCCCCTATAGCTCTGCTATAGGCCCAAAGCAGTTCCTTTATTAACCAATGATATTCACAGCACACAGAGGGGAATTCCACACAACCACCCCTTTTCTGTTTAAATAAAAAGGAAGGCTGTATCTTTAACATAGTAAAATTACATATAACAACACAGGTATTAAGCAATAATTGCAGTTACAATATCTGTATCTACTTTATCTTTTATCATAACTAAGGAAAACTATAACTATCAATTCTTCAACTCCATCAAAGAATCCAGAAGGATATAATATTACCTAAGTAAACAGGAAGTGCATTGTAAGCAACTTTCAAAACTCTAGAATTGACAGAGACATCTCACTGCCTGGACAGCCACCCAAAGTTCTTCTGTGCCATTGGGGCATCCATCTTCAGCCTACAGGCCCATAGTATCTAGCAGACTTTTCCATGAAGCAGGAAATTTTAAAGACAGTTCCACCTATATTGGCAGTTTGTCAGTCACTTTCTTCTGTATCCTGCATAATGTCTGGCTAACTCTTTCATGAAGCAGGAACCCTGAAGGATTGTCTCACCTTTAGGCAAGTTCACCAGTCATTTTTCTGCCGGTCCTGAATGTTCAGTTCATGAAACAGTCCAGGCAAGAGCAGTGTTTTGGCGAAATGGCTAACAGACTCCATGAGAAGCCTCTTCAATGTCCATCTTCCTCTTGAAGTAGCTTGGTGCTACCAGGAACAGTTGTGTCTCACTGTCATGAAAAGTCCTAACTTCTTAAAACATTTAAATGCCATATTCCATAGGTCTTTGAAAGGTTTGAAGAATGCCTATCTCACTGAAATATATTTCTATATATCTAGAAAATCTAACTAACATGACTACAAGCTTGACTATTATAAACGATTATCTATTAACCTGTATTTCTTGATTATACCTTATATTTTTAAATGAGCTGTACAAACAATACTTTAATCAAGAGCAGAAATATATATATGTATATATATAACAAAATCGACCTTAAATTTGTTTCAATAAACCAAGATCCATACCAATGCAAATTTTTAAAGCATATTCCCCTTTAAATGTAAAGAAACATTTATAACAATATTTGGGAATAGGGTGTAGTTTTATCCAAACTGCTTCTTGCTGTTTATTGGACAATGTAATTTTTTGAGGGGTGTTCAAGGTGACCTTTCAGGGGATCTTGGTCTATCAAACCACATTAATCTGGAATGATTTCATAGGTTCTCATCCTTTGCAGAGACAAAAGAAGAACCTCTTTTCCAAAGCAACATATCCTTAGGCTCAAATTCTGAAGACAAGATACCTTTAAATGGTTACTTAGTTCCTTCACAGTCAAAAAAATTCAAAGATAACACAATAATATACATAATCCAGACTCTGGGACTTTTCCATCTTTATGTGGCTTATTTTTCTTTACTCCTATTAATCTGACTGTCTATTTCTTTTGATAACTCTCTATATTCTTTTTCTTCTCTCTCCCAAGCATACCTACATTTATCCAACACTGTGATCCATTTATAGGTCTTTTCCATCTGGATTTGTCTTTATTGCATATCTGTAATTATTTTCTGATCAGAAATGCTTCTTAAAATGCTAAGCACTTCTTAAGATTCTAAGATGTGCCATTGCTAGGGTATATAAAGTACTTTCTGCTTGCTCTGCACAGCCCAGCATGGCAGTGCTGCTCACTACCACCTTCGAGAGCCATGCACAATGCACCATCTCCAGGCACACAGCTGGTCCACGTTGGCACCATGCAAGCTGTAGAACGTTGCTCACAAACCCCATTCAAATGCTTAGTCTCCTGAAAGAGCCAGAGGTCACACTAGCAGCATAGCCCAGAAAGCTGGCATTGCAAAGCAGCACAGCTTTTTTCCTGGTACTGATGAATCAGGAAAACCTCTCTTAAAGGAGCCATGCCTCTGTTTGCTTCTAGCAAACAGAGCCCACCCAAGAAAATGCCGCTACCGAAACCATGTTTAACTCTGTTCTTTTGTGTCTAGGATTTCTTTTTAAGTTTACTCAGGTTTACATGGATTTAGTCCAGCACATTGGTGTGCCAATCTGTTGGAAGGAGGCTGCTTGTTGGTTCCCAGCTGCTCAGCCCCGAAAAAACCACACAGAAACTATGTTATTTAAACCAATGCTTGACCCATTAGCTCTAGCTTTCTACTGGCTAACACTTATATCTTAATTTAACCCATTTCTAGTAATCTGTGTATCGCCATGTGTTAGTGGCTTACTGGATAAAGTTTCAGTGTCTGTCTCCTGTGGCAGCTCTATGGCTTCTCCTTGACTCTGCCTCCTTTCTCAAAGCATTCAGTCTAATTTCCCCTGCCTAGCTCTGTTTCCCTATAGCTCTGCTGTAGGCCCAAAGCAGTTCCTTTATTAACCAATGATATTCACAACATACAGAGGGGAATCTCACATCAGCCATGTAGCCACCCACAGGAGACAGATGCCTCCACAGGAGCCCATTGGAACCTTGCCAGTAAGCCACAGCCACGTGGCAATACACAGATTAATAGAAATGGGTTAGTTTAAGATATGAGTTAGCCAGAAACATGCTTAAGCTATTGGCCAAATGGTATTGCAATTAATACATATTTCTGTGTGATTACTTCATGGGTCTGAGCAGCCTGGAATGTATGAGCAGCCTCCAGCAACATGTACCTACCAGGACTGGGGGAGCAGGAAGCTCAGAGGCTGTGGAGAAGAATGTAAGGAAACTTCTCAACCTGATTATCTTAAGTGACAGAAATATTTAACTGACTGTGGTGGTTTGAATAATAATAAAGTCACCCACATTCTTTGACATTTGAATAATTGGTCTTTGTTAGCGACACTGTTTGGGTAGGTTTAGTAGGTGTGGCCTTGCTGGGGGAGGTAAGTTACTGGAGGTAGGCTTTGAGAGTGTGAAGACTTGTGCCATTTCTAGTTCACACATTTTGCTGCCTATTTGTGGTTTAAATGTGGACCCTCAGCTTCTGCTCCAGCCAATATGTGTATGGCCTGCTGCCTCTACTCCCTCATCGAGGACTCTAGCTCCCTGGGACAAGAGCCCACATAGACTCTTGCTTCTATAAGTTACCTTTGTCATTGTGTTTTATTACAGCAGTAGGAAAGCCTGATATTTTGGTATCGTTCATATGACCATGGATATCAAATGTGTTCTTTCAAACATTACCCAGCATCATGGCTTACAGTCAAGAAGCGTGGTCCTTACACTTTAAGCCTTTGTGTGATGACATTGCAGCAGTATCAAGAGATGACTTCCTAAGAATCTGGAGTGGTACCCACAATCATAACTACATAAATGAAATTAAAAGTCAGAAAAAGGAAAGGAACCAATATACTGGCTTTATTGAAAAAGAATCTGGGCGCGCTTCATTGCCCTTTATAAGCTAATCAACAAACGTGGCTTGGGCAACACACTCGTTTTTTAATGTTAAGGTCCTGATGATTGAACGAAGGGATCGTGCATGCTAAGTAATTGTGCTCTCCAGAGCAATATGCGAGAGCTATATACTTTTCTTGGATACTCACACTCTTCATTATAGATGCCAGTGAGTGTAGAGGTTACAAGGCCATATTTCCAGGAGCTAACTCAAGCATGCACAAAGCTTTTTGCTCAAAAATGAACTCCTGCTGCTGAAATATTTTTTAAGAGATTGGCTTTAATTTTTTTTGAAGGGATTAACATTAGCTGTTATTTTCAAATGCTTACATTTCCAAATGTGTTGTTAGCGGTCTTCTGTGGGCAGGGAAATTGGGGGAGCATATTTAGTAGGGTCCTATTTAAGGTTGAAACAAAAAGATCATATCATGTCACCTGAAGAAGTGGAAACATTAACAAATAAATCTCTGAGAGTGTTCAGGGCATGGGCTGAGGTGATCTGTTAGAGGGCTGCTTGTTCATTTCCTGATTCTCAGCTCTGGGTTGCAGCTGACTCCTTGGTAGGTAAATGCTCAAACCTTGCAGGGGTGGTTTGGAGCAGGAAGTCCTTGTTCATCTCCCTTGTCACACTTTCTCCTGCTTCCATCACAGCTGCTCCAGGCCTTTGTGGTTTAGCCGTCACACTGAACTCGCTGTACATGACCAGCAGCTTGATTTGGTTCAGCTGAATTACTTCTAACATATTCTTGTCTGTCACTTAAACCCAGCTCGAATGATGTATTCTGAGAAGTTTTATTGCAATGAGTCCCCTTTTCCATACAGAATTATTTGCATTTCTGGACTTTCATAACACTTTTAATCCCACAACTCTTGGTCTATGAAATGAGTTTAATCCTATGTTTCCATCTTCTCAGTTTTTCTACAGGTATTAAGAGATCAGTCAGAGAGCACCATCCAGCAGATTTGACTTGCTAATTGATGACTGAATAATTTTTGTTTTACAATGAATCTGGATTAACAGTTGGGGCCATGACAGTATTTAATATTGTTTTACATTTTAAATTTTATTTTGTGTGTGTGTGTGTGTGTGTGTGTGTGTGTGTGTGTGTGTGTGTGTGTGTAGGTTAGAAGACAATTTGTATTGATCCCCTTACTCTCTGTTGATCTGGGTATCATATTCTGGTCACTGGGTCTGGCAGAAGACAGCTTTACCCTCTGAGATATCTTGTTGACCCCTAAAATGTTATGTTTGTAAATGATTAATTTATGCCTTTTTACTCAAGCTTTTTTACATTTATCACTTAGGCATCCATTGTGTAACTAAAGTTTTTATAATGCTTGCTTTTGTATCACAATAATAAGCATATATTGATGCACAGTTTCATGCTATAGCCTTAGCTGAGGAGAGGGCCAGCTGTGTGGGTGTGGGAGCTCAGGTGGAGAGCAGAAGGTGGTTAATAGAATAGTTGCTACAAGCTACAGATTACATCAAAGAAGTAGGCATAAAGAGGACTTTTATTAGCCAAACAGTCATTCCTTTGGGAAGAACACTTCCCTCCCTTTGAGGAATTGGTATTGACTCACAGTAATTCTGCATTTTTATCAGTGGGATCTTCACTGGGTGGTCCTCAGGGCATGATGTACTGTGGGGACATCACAACCCTCCTTTGGGATGTGTAAGTTCTGGGGAATGGTGCAGAGGGAGGTTAACCCCGCTGGGGTTAGTGGTCTGTTGTAAACTTAGAACTGGCTCCCTTCTTTGTTGAAGAGAGCCTCTATGGTAGAGGCTTCACGAAAGAAGTAGGCGCTGTAGCAGACAGACTGACATCCGTGTGAAAGCCTGCAAACCAGTGTTGCTTCCTGTTTCAAATTTCCACTCTTCTCAACAGTCCTGGTGGAGAAAAGTGGGTAAGGAAGGGTGAAAGAGTAAGGAAACTTGGCAATTCCCCTGTATGTGCTGTAGCTCTCAAATGGTTTCTAGGGATCCTGGGTCTTTATCAAGCTGGTTATGAAGTGGTTGTCTGCATTACCAAGTTCTGTAACTGACTCCTCTGCCCTCTACCCAAGCATGGCAGGAACATACCTCTTTTTAAGTTGTTACTTGTTTAAAAGTATATTAATAGATTAAAAATAAGATATTTTGAATTGAAATTTATGTTAATTTAATGTTTAATTCATGCTTACTGAGCATCATAGTAATTATAGCCCTTAAGAAAAAAGTTGTATATGCATAGATAGACTCAATTCAAATGGATTAAAACGTAGAACAATGGGAAAGGCACAAATAGAAACATACTGAGTGCCATAACACAAGGCATAGTGTTCGAGATGTAGCATAAAATCACATTTAATGTATGAGTTTGGTAGCAAACAAGATAATTTTCAGCTGGGCAGAATCAGAAATGGCTTTATTAGAGCTTGGCTGCCCTGTCAAGTGACATCGATTTCGCTGTTTTCCAGATGGCAGGTTGGTTTTGGATGCTCTGTGCGTGCAGACGTCCACAGCGTTTTAATTAGGCACTTTGGGTATTCCCATCTCTGAGGGGAAGAACTCTTTTGTGTTTCTAAGAGTAACAAGGATTTCTTGCTATTTTAGTGCAATATGATCTTTTACAAATGATGCACCCTCTTTAAGAGACCAGTTTCTTGTGTTCAAGGTCTCAGGACATTTGGGGAGGGGGCTGAAGAGGGGTGTTTTTGGTCGCAATCAGGAAGTTTTGATGATGTTTATTTGTTTGCAGAGTTTGGGTATCCTAGAGCTTTTCAAGATGAGACCAGGGACTTGGAGGACTGTGGCCAGAGTTATTAAGTTGGTGAGGATCAGTGAGAATAGCAAAAGTAGAGAGGATCTGGCTATTATAGATTTGGAAGCCTTTAGAAGAGTGGAAACATTATCAGGAATAGAAAACTGTGGGGAGATGTGGTAACCAAGACTAGAGTGATGGAAAGAAAGAGTGTTCTCAAACTATGGGAGAACTGACATCTGCTAAAAAGCAATCAGGAACCATGCTGACGGTAGACGGTACAGGTGCACCAGGATGGCGGTCTGAACTGGGGCAGTGGGCACAGCAGTGAAAAGTAGTAGAATTTGTTATATGTTTTGAAAGTACCTTTGAAGGACTTTTTAATCTCATACACTAATGTGAAAACAAAATGCAAAAATGACATCAAAAAATTTTTTAGCTTGAACAACAGAATGAGTGAGCAACTAGCTACTGGTATAATGAAGATGAAAAAAGGGTTGGGGTGTCATCTACTTTTGGGAAGGACCTGCCTCGTGAGATGTAGCTTTGGATGATAAAACCAGTATGTGACACTAGGGTTAAGTGGAGAGGAGGGAAGCTGTAAATTGTGGGCCTCTCTGCATAGAGAACCATGCTGCCCTGGAGCTACAGACACTGCTTAGGTTCTGGTGCTTTACAAAGCTATACTCTGCACAGGTGAGTGCTGGGTGGGATGCATGTAGAACCCCACCCTCAAGCACAGCATAAGCCTGGGGAAATGATTTCTCTGGGATGAAGTAGAGGCTGGAATCTTAGTTTCTTTTCTTGGGTATGTGGAGGCAACGGAAAATGTATTATGTTCCATCTCCATGGAGGCATCAATGTATCCTGTAATAGCTCTAAGAGCTACACTTAAAAGAGTTAAAGAAGCAATTTTAAAGAGCTCCCTGGGCTATCTTTATTTGTTTGAAGGGCATACCAAGGCCATCATGCCTAGCCCAGATTCAGAATAAATCACTCCCACCTGCTATGGCCAGCATTAACTGCTTTCTAACCATCTTCTCTTGAAGCAATTCTTCTGTTGGAATTCTTGAAGGAATTTTCTGTTATTGTTATTTTTTTTCCCAGCATCGAATTCCAGGGTGTGCACACTAGGGAAGCTGCAAAAGAAACCCTTAGGGACACCCAGGAATGCCACAAAAGAGCACCTGACACTTGCTTGACTTTTTCTCCTTTCCTTGCCCATTCTTAGATTCAGCTGGTGGTATGTAAAGGGTCTATACTTTATAGAGAAACAGCCTACGTGTTGAAGGATGGATGCGGGGAGCATTATAATGGATTTGTTTAATCTGCTATGTTATGTATAGCCTTATCCTTATTTCTATAAGAATGGCTTCAACATTCACTTGCATTTGATAAAACTTGATTTTTTTTTTTAAAAAAAAAAACTACGTTGATGCACATCAGCTTCTGGTGACCATCGGAGCTATGGTGTCCTTCCTCAGCCATTCTTTATGTGTCTCTTTCCCCTCTTTTCCATGTCTCTCATTACTTCACACTTTTACAGCAGAGGTCAAAATTTACAGCTTCTACTGCCCCTTGAAGACTCTGTAGGTAAAGTGAAGACCCCGAACAAGCCTTTTGGGGGTGGAGAAGAGAAATTTACCTGTGATTTCCATGAAGCTGGGGAAACAATGCTTTCTTCAGATTTTACGTGGTTAGCCATCATATTAAGGAAATGGACTTTTCTGTTATTCTGTTATCTGATTTTTTTTCCACAGAAACCAGCAACCGAAAGGATGCACCTAGGTGCTGTTTAACTGCATCACTATCCACACAAGCTCTGCTTCATTTTGTTCTTTAAAAACATATTTTGTCATATCTCATAGAGATTTATTAGCAATACATTGCATTACTTGGCATTGTATATAAATTTTGTGTCCCTTTAAGAATTTATGATCTAGGCTTCTGATTATATTAATTCTTGTGAAAACCCTAAGAGTGGGATAATATATAAATGTGTGCAGTGCAATTTTGACAGGTGAAGACCCAAACAACACTGATCTACAATCATATTTCTTCGGTGTGGTAAGTTCCCAGGGCCTGCAAGGATTATTTTAAAACCGTGTTTGCTGCTGGCCACTCTGCTACCAAAAATAAACCGGTCTGAGGGAATTAAGGGTGAGAGGACATTCCTGGAAGCTGTTTCATCCGAGACCATTTGTGACAAAGCATTCTTGATTTTTTTTTTCTGTTTTTGCAACTTCATCCACATCACACTGATATATGTCAAAAGATCCGGGTCTTTTCTCTCTTTCTCTTTTGTAAAAGGCAAACATACTTCATACTGCCAAATGTGTAACTGAAAAACTTACT